>JAAGNO010019239.1:0-24879 GCA_033439905.1 Ceryle rudis
ATAGTGAGGTGTAAGAATAGAACAGAAAAACTACCCCCCCCACTCCCGGGACCCCCCCCCCCCAATTGCAAATTCCTTTTTAGCCTTTTAGCTTACCCAAGACTGACACAGAAAGGAACTTCGGAAGCACATAAAGGCTAGGGGATTGAAATCCTGTTTACATTTTTCCTGGGAAAAAAAAAAAAAAGAGTAACATTAAAATCATGCTCAAGTAATAATTTTTTTTTAATGAAAGAAAGGATCTCTGTGAGTTAAATGCTCATCATAAATCTGATGTTGTGAAAGAAGTGCATCTCAATACTATTGTGTCTAATTACTGCATATTTTCAAGATATTATTAAGGTGAGCAACATTTAGTGCTGGTTCACTGTCACACTGCAGACTTGCAAGTACATTTTTCTTGTACTGTCTTCCAATACTTCTCATTGTGCCTCACTTTCTTATCTATCAACCTTGCAACTCCATTAGCTAATGTAAAAAACTGGTGAGGGACTTATGTATCATGCCCTTAAACATACATGTAAAATACCACACTGTTTTCAATTGTTTTACACACATCCAAAGACAATGCTGAAACTTATTGTTTCAAATATTTAGGGGATAGAGGAGGGAAGGGAAATGAGTTACATAATAAAGCTAAGTTCTCTCAGCTCATCCTAAGGGCAGAGATGTTTTTCTGTGATCCAGCTCAGTCATGGGCAAGATCAGACCTAGGCAGATGGATCAGACTGAGGCACAACAAGCCCAGCAATAAAAACTTCAAAGAAATCTTTCAGGCTGTATGTCCCAAGCTCTTCAGTATGCTCAGGGCAGCATTACTCTACAAGTTTTAAAGAGGAAAGCACAAGAAGCAAAGCCATTTGCCTGCTTTTTTACTGAGTGCTGCATTATGCTTTCTTTTATACAAAGCAGGCTAAATGTAATGACTGTAGCCATTTTACAACCTGCAGGCCATTTTATACCTGCAAGCTCTGATGAATTCTTTAAGGACATAGGAAAAAAAAAAAAAATAGGCAGCCCTGAGCAGAATGCAAGAGCTGCTGTAGCTGCCAGCCCTCTTCCAGGTGCTTGCTTTTTTTTGGGCAGCAGCATCTCCACCCTCGTGGCAGTGTGTGAGAAAATAGTTGAAATAAAGTCAGTAGGTAGCAGTAATAACAGTAATGTCATAAGTGAAATGATGCATAAAAGCATTCCATATCACTTATTTTGGAACAGCCAAAATTTACTTACAACACATCTGAATTTAAATATAAAAACTGAAACTGTGTCACCTTTTAAGTGATTTCTTGTTTTTCCAGATACTGGCAACCTGATATAAGTAATTCTACATCCCTTTGTTTGTCTTAAGAAAAGCTTACAGACCTAGAAGTCATTTTCCCACTATAGCTCTCAAAAAAATAAAAAAAGATTTAAGAATCACAGTCCTACAAAGGACATGAGAAAGGTCAGAAGAAAAGCTCTGGTTTCTCTTACTTCGACCACACGGCTCTCCAAAAAGTGTATAGAATATCATCGCAACTAAACAGAGAAATACCATACCATCATCTTTTTCATCTCTGGTGGATGGCATTATATGGCAATAAAAGAGCAACACAATCACAACCTTGTCTTTTTCTGGGTTTCACATAAACTGGAACCCAAAGTGAAGCCAATTTATAAAGAAAAATGAAGAGTGTTGAACTTTAATTGCTACTGTGTGCCAGTCAGTTAGAGTCCTTCAAGAAATTCCTTTTTATCTGAAAGCACATACAAGTTCAACCCCCAAATTCAGGTAACCACTTATTTCTCTCAGAGTGTCCCGTATGCTTTGGTGAGTCTCAGGCTCCTAATATCCAGATAGGAATTGGACAAGAGAGGCAATGTGGGAGCCCATGTAGACCTAGCTTTATTTCCCCTGGAAACCAAAGTGCAGGGAGCAGAAGGAAAGATCTTAATAGTTTGCACCAGGGTCTCACCTGTGCAGGAGAGGTCTTGTGAACCGGTACTTCTGACAGGCAAACACACATCCTTCCAGATAACATAGTGCAAAATCTTTCTGTACAGCATAATCTTCTGAAGCTGTGTTTAAATTTGGCAACCAGTCAAAATAAAAAATTACTCAAATATTATCCATCTATAATCATAACTCTGCAGATTTTCTTTAAAGGACAAATGAAAGAAATGAGCCATGCTCAATTTGTAACAACAATGTAAAAGGCTTAGATGTCTCTGCTACACTGAAAGCGCAATCTGACAGCATGATGAGGTTTAGGAGTGCTTGCCATGCAGACAGGTGAGTTCTGTCCTGAACAAATACAATCCTTTACAGAAGAAATTGTGAGTTAATTTAATTGGTATGTTCTACGTGTACTTGGTGTTTTGGAATTTTCAAATGGGTGGAAGCACATCACACACTGCCTATTAATGGCATAGCAGGAAGTAGTTATCTGCATTTGAGATGAAGTGTGCCTGAAACAGTCTGCAAGATAAGACGGAGACAAGCTGAGGGTTAGAGGAAGTCTAATATCATAATAAGTAATACTATTAAATATACATGTATACATTTTTAAGTATTAAACCTTGAGAAAAAAGAATGAACTGCATTTGAGAACAGTTTAGGAGAGAAAGAAAAAGTAGTTTATAGTTTTCATCCTCAAGACTGGCAATGACAGCAAAAATTAAAACCAAACTAGACACTATGGCCTTTATCATTCTTCCTGCTTACAGTTATGGAAGATATTTGTGCCTATTGTGTGTTTACCAAAAGCTAATTTTCTTAACCATGCAAATATTGATAACTAAAATGCTGATGTTAAATAATAAGGGTACTGTTAAGCATAATATATTCATCAGGCTCACACCTCAGAAAACAAGCACTCTGTAGAGACAGATGGCTGCAGCCCATTCATAGTTCTGTTGGTGTGGAATTTCTCAGTGTGGTGGAAAGGGACAGGTTGTGGAGTTTGCAGCTTTCCTGAAGACACGTTAAAGGACATATTGACAGACAGCTCTCCACAGAACTTCAGGAACTCAGCACTTTATTCCTTCTACCAAGCAAATGGAATGCAACGCGCTCAAAAATTGAACCTTTTCCATGGCAGGTTCAGTAAAGAACAGGAAACCAACTGTTTTGTTTGTTTGTCTTAAAGCAATAACCAGCAAACTTCCAAATCTCTGCATAAGTACTCAAAGGTCTAAAACACTCAAAGGAGGAATTGTTTAGTCCTACATAGTACTCATTTATTTCTTTCCTTGTGAACAGTAACGCCTGTCAGATGTCCATTACCATAGTGCTAGAAGCAAAAAGCTGTATTGTTGCTTTCTTCTAAGGCAATAAATGAAGTGGTACCATTCACATTTTACAGATAAGGACAGTTAGTTATAGAGAATGGAAGTGTCTTGCCTAAGGTCACAAAGGAATTACTTAGACTGAGCTGGTGATCACTTATCACCATAAAAGAATTTTTATCTCAGGTAGCAAGTATTTATCATTAAATGTCATGAAGCAAAGAATAAAGACTCAGAAACACTCATCATTCAACAGAAAGACATCTCAGGGGAGTCAGTCATCACAAACTGGAGTTCCGCAACAACAGGGCATTTGAGCAAAAGCAAGGCCAAAGGCTAAATACTAGAGTTTCAGAAAACATATAACAAACAGAAGATTACTGAAAACTTATCTAGTTTACAGAAGCCGCCAGTATGGTATGAATCACATCACAGGTTTCAGCTTCTTACAGCTGCCTTGGTATCAGGCTTAGGAAAACCAGCTCTGATTTCCAGCTTCATGTTGAAAGCATGTGAAACTCCCCTTTTGTATTTTTGATGTGAAAACCAGCCTTATGTATTTCAAATTTTTCCAGGCTTTTAAATTCACAGACTCAAATAAAAACTGAGAACAGTTAAAACTGCAACACTGAAGATCAAAAATAAATTTTACAGGAGGCCCTGTGCATAAAAGGGTGGTTTAACTTAGTAAACTTCTACTGAATGCACAGACTTGAGTATTTAGTCTTAAAGGTTTCTAATTCTGTAGAAATCATAATTTGTACTGTTACAGTAAGTACACCTCACACAAGCTGAGCTGTAGAACTGACCTAGCACCATTACTTATTGCCACTTTATTGGGTGGGCTTTTTTGCTATTGGCAAATTTTACGAGGAATGTTTTTATATTGCTTTTCAGACACTTGTTATACTTGTTATTCAAGAAACGTAATTATTTGGAGTCAGGTGTATTATTGTGGAAAATTTGTCATATGATGCCTGTGGAGACTTCTTGCTTAACAATTTGCAATCTAATTGTTGATAATTCTTAACATGCTTACATTGAGATATTTTAACTTTGTATAGACTTGTTTGAAATACATTGTTTTCTATGTCATTAATTTCAAGTATTTTGAAATTTTAGATGGCTTGGTCGTTCAGACACGAGTGTTTGCTTTGAACATCATTATTCTAACTAATGGGCAAGTCTGCAGTTTGATGGCCAGATGCACAGAAATATCTGACATTTATATTTTCCCATAAAACTTTAATATGAACAGTAATAAACAGCTCAACTACAAAAACTATTTTTATTTTTAAAACTGATTTATGTCTTTTTTATGACTATGTTTTTATTATCCTCTTTAATTTTTACAGTTGATGGTAATTTTTGGTACTAGAAGTTAATTCCTCCGATTAGAAAAAATATCACAATAGAATGTATGTAAGAAGATTAATTGTATTGCAGAAATGCTTGATCTTCTAATCTTTAGGATGGAAAAAATCCAGATATAAACTGCAATGAAATACAGCTTATTTCCTAGACTTGCATAAGTTCTCAGAATGAGAAGAAATGGGAACTCCATGGGCAATGAGTACATAAGAATACCTACACATTTCCAAGCACCTCCAAACTCTGAGTCTGCACCTGCTTCTCTGCCAAAGCAATAGTAAGGCTGTGCAAAGCATCTAGGCCCATTCAACACTGACCCTGAGCCCACAGAAGAGTGGAAATGGCAATTGTATACATTTGCTTTACACCCCTTCCTTCTGCTCTGTCTCAGGTAACAGACTGTTTATGAGACAATCAGAGAAGATAGTATATATTTCTTCAAAAGATTCTTCTGAGGAAAAAGTACATAAGACAATTTACTCAGACTGGAGGTCTGTGAGCTATGCGTCTACAAGAAGCATACATGTTGTTAGGGCACGTGTATCTAGACTGGATTTCCATATTTGCTGTTGACATGCTCTTTCAGTGCTCTTCTGACTATTCCTTACAACTGCTGCCTCCAGAGCCTCACCCAGTCCTTCTTACATTGAAATAACTACATAACTAAGGAGGGAGAAAGGTGACTTAAGACAGGAAATTACAGGCGGAACACTGCAACAAAAAGAATATACTTTAAATGCCATTTAATTAAATATTTTAGTTTCATGATAAGGGACTTTTGATGGCTATGAAAATAATTTGATCTGGATCTGGAAGAAGAACAGTAGACACCTAAAGCACGGCATGAGAAGTCTGCTAAAGTCAGAGCTAAACAGTACTCTACAGAACTCCCATCAGCATGAGCATGATGACAAGAGCTGGAATCCTTTTCAAAATAGAGTCAGAAAAATAAGAAAAGCTCTTCAAAGCATTCAATACCAACTTATGTTTTCTGGTACAGGTAATTACATATTAGTTTACATCTATCAAACACCTAACTATTAATTTTGACTTCATCTCAGAATTCTGATTTGAGTCAAGAAGTTCTGGTCTTACAGTATGTAAGATCTTCTGTCTCTTTCAGCATGTAAATTCGTGCAACACTTTTGTAACCTGGCCTCATAACTCTAAATAGCAGAGAGGGATATTTATGGCTTTTATTTGTGTATTCATTTCTTTGTTGTATTCCTCCTCCCCCCACCCCAGGCTGTTCTCTTCAGGAAGAAGTAAGTTTTGTTAAACCAGTTAATTCAAAAATAGGCTGAGAAGCAGCTAAATTGACAGGAATAGCATTCTGTTATGTTTATTTGAATATCCAACTATTTTGATTTCTCAGTAATGAACAAATGGTTATAGAGTATTTTAAGTCAATGTCACAGCTCAGGGTAAACTATAGAGCTTGCTAAGTACAGGTTGACTGAAAACTTCAGTCTGTTACCTATGAGCTCAGGTTACCAGTGATTTTTCACAAAATTTTTGATAGCTCAAGTAGGGTTCAAAGGCAGAATGGTTTTTATTCACCACATTATCCTACAGTATGTTATTTTTGAGCAGATTTGAAGCTAAAAGCATGTCAGTGGAAATATAAAGAAGAGTAGTCACATCTGGATTATACTGATCACAGCAAATAAAAAATCCTCAATATAACAGAAAATAGCATCTAAAAGTATTAAGAAAAGACTTCAAATTATTCATTGTAGCATTTTTAGATATGCTCTCTGTCAGAGAGCTCTCAGTCTTTGTGAACTGTATTCAGCCTAAGGTTGAATACATGTTAAGACTCAAACTGGCTTTATACCAATTGTGTCTTTTATGAATTCAACACACTAGAAAAGGGCAATTTGGCTTTCTTGCAACAAGTGTGATATAAAAGCAGGTTCCGAATAGCCTAAATGACCTCTGTGGGGTCTCGGAAGATATACAAGCCAGAGACCAGTAGTGACACTTGGCTGCTTCCTACATATCGTATTGGGATTTCCAAGATGCTCTTATAGGTCATTGGTTTCCAGATGTTGAGCAAAGATGACAGCAAAGAGGGAGAGGAGGAAGCAGTTTTTCTACTCATCAATTTCAACAAAACCTAATCTTATTCCATAAAAATGTACTTATGTTAAGGAACAACTCGACCACAGAAGAAAACTTCTACTATAGAAGGAAACATCTGTGTAAGTGGCTGTCCTGGTTTAAGTTAGAATACAGTTAATTCTGTTCAGTGATTTGACTTTTCAGCTAAATCTCTTCTAACTAGCTGCATTTTCTGAAGTTAATGATTATTTTTTTCAGACAGCGTCTGCTTCTAGTACTGACAACACCCGATGTTTAGAGTTACTACCAAGCATTGGTATGCAGAAAGTCTGTTGCTTATACATGTTCCTGTGGAGACTAAGGTCACTGATAAATCTTGTACCACACTGGGGGTTGCAGAAAGCAAGAGATTACACCTGTGGGAGGAGTGGACAGGACAGGTGACCCTAAACTGGCCAGCAAGGTATTCCATCCCCATATACATCCTATCCAGTAGAAAGCTCAGGGATCACAAGGGTCAGCTCCTAATCCATGCATTCATGAATCCAGTTCTAGAATCCAGCTCCTGAATCTGGTTCCAGTTTGCTGATAAATCCAGTCTAGGACTTCCCCAGTGCCTGCCCACGGCCTCAGTCGTGACCCATGACAACTGCTATCAGGAGGGTTGGGTTCAATGTGATTTTGCATATGTTTCTATGTATTTCATTTTATTATTATTATTTTCATTAAAGCTGTTTTAGTTTTCTTTTCCAGTTCATAAGTCTCTGTCCCTTATTACCTTTCTCCTTCCCTTGGGGAAGGGAAAGGGGTTACTTGAAAGCATCTGTCATTTGTCTAGGAGCTGGCCCAGCCCAAACCATTGACGATAACCTCCTTAAAGAAATTAATTATTTCATTGACATCTCACTGTTTCGAAACAGCATTAAAAAATTATTTCTCTCTACCCAGGGTATAATTTAAAGCATTGCTCATGAGAATGCCGCAGAAAGGATCACCGTCTTTGACAAAACAGGCAGCTTACCAAGCACCCTGGTATGCATATTGAATCAAGCAAGCTCTTTACTATTTTCTTCATGTGTATCTGGTGGCTTTATCAACCAAATGAGGAAAAAGCCTCATAAATCTTTTTTTTTTTTTTTAATAATTCTCTATTTGTGCAGATTCAATACAATAAAAATACTGTATTCTTCAATATTTAAAAATGTATGATAATGCTTTTGATATAAAAGACACCCAAATCACAGTATAATAAAGGAATTTAGAGTATTTTCTTTTTGCCAGTGATACATGGCTTGTGGGAGGACCCAGGGGGAGGTAATCTGTGTTCAGTCACTGCTTTAGCCTAAAAATAATTGAAATTGAAATTAGAAAATACTTCTTTAGCCACTGTAACAATATGAAGGAGTAGGAAAAGTAAGACCTGGTTTTGCAAATCCTCATTTGTTTAGAAGAGCAAGAGTCACAAGGAAACGAGTGTATAATTTTAAAACATATCACTACAAACAAGGGATAGCAGGAGAGCGAAGGTGACTAAACAAAATCAAATTGAGCATAACAGGGCTGGAAGAAGCCGCTCACTGGAACCAGTAAATAGCCCATGTAGGATAAATATAGTATATCAATACTAACATTTTGTCTCAATTTTGCTAGCTTTCAATGTATTTGTATTTACTGACACTCACTTTACAACACCATATCTGAATTGTACTTTATTTTTGCATTCACCCATGTCTTGTACTCCCTTCTTGTCCATCCTCTCTGCAATGGAATGCAAAACCAAAATAGTTGAATGACTGTACAATTTCTAAGCAAATGACTAATTACTATTTCTAGTAACTTCATCAAGCTCAGGTTTCTAACTAAATTACTTCCTCTCCCTCACTTACTGCAAGTCAGGAGAAAATTGGTTGCTTGAGCTCCACTTGCGGGCCTCTGATTAAGAAAGCTTTATTTAACTTATATATTTGGTAAGACAGCATGATGGCAGCTTAGTCTACGAAACATCTCTTGATACACTTAGTATTTCCCAGAAGAATGATATTATCACCAGTGAATAGAGACTTCCAGTGTTGATTTGAAAAGGTACAGGCCAGGAACTTAAGACACTCCAACTGAGAAAGCTACCAGTGCTCAGCAAGGCCCATGGAATTGTAACATTTGCAATTACTGTTGAGATTACCCTAGGTTCAGAATAGTCCCTCCTCCTGCCAAAACAGCTTACTTCAAGAGAACCTGAAATTTCTTCATCGAAACCAGTTTAAAATGACTCCAAACACCTACCTGTTCCCTAGTGACCTTTTACGTAATTTAACAGGATGAAATATGAAGAGTATATTTTTCCCTAAGAATCAGCATATATTTTCTTCTGCTTGCTATCATCCTATTACTTATCCTTAGACTACTTCAGATCATCCTAAACACTTCCATGGTTGCTACCAGCAACATCCCTACCGATAACAACTCTTCCAGTGAAGCTTCCCATTGGAATTCACTCCTTTTCAGCACCTTCAATGCAACCACATTGTGTGTTTCAACTATCACAGGAATAAGCCAACACCAATAAGGTAAAAATGTTGCCAGAATCATAAAGATTAAAAAAAAATAATAAAAAAAATCTCTTGGAGAAGAACATATTATTTGTGCCTGGAATAAAAAAATAAAAAAATTACTGGACCAGATGTGTATCCTTCCAAGTTTTTATGGAGACAATAAACCAAGAACTGGGTAATATATTCTCATCATCTGTTTTAGGCAGACTCAAAGTACTTGTCTGCTAAAATTATTGCTTTGTATAACAGTCTGTTCTTTTTTGTTTTGATTAATGACTATGCTAGTTTCTGAGTAGCAACAGTTCCTACAGCTACACTGGAGAAAGCACTTTTTATGAAACTGCTGTTACCTGCTGGTGAGAAAACGACTGCCCCGCCAGTGTATTTTACAGAACGCAATTAAATAATGTTCTAAAATAGAAACTGCTTAGTGCAGCTTTTAAATAGGTAAGAATTTTCAAGAATCCTGTTCTTGTGTTTTTCTAATTCAATTGCACTACATACCACATGAACCTCCAGACAAGATAAATTGCTTTTACTTGGAATTAATTTACTATATAAACACACATTCTCTCTAAATAACTTCAGAAGCACTCATCATTCCTCACCAACTCCTTTTGGCAGCTCAGCCAGTTCTTACACCTTTAAGTTTTTTTCAGGCTGAGTGCAGCAGAAGAGCATTCTATGTCTTTTGGTGTTTGATCTCCATTTAGAGAGTTTGGTCACAGACAAGCATCCACGAAAATACAGCTTCATTTCACAGGCATAGAAATCAAAATGGTAGCCTTCCAATAAGGAAACTGAATAGACTTGCACTGTTGCATAAGCTTGGATACTGTTGTGCTTTTTTCTGTCTAAGCAAAAAGCAGAAAACTGGCAGGGGTACTTTTAATCCAGAAGATGAGCTGCTTTGAAATGTGATGGACAAACACAACATGAAACCCGCTGCTGTCACTTCAGTAGTCTCATGTAGCTTAGCAAGAGGCAGACCAACCTCTGCAACCCAGTAAAACCTTCTGATCCAATCTGTGCTTCAAAGAAATTAGGACAGTAGAACATTAGGTAAAATGTTGGAGTTTCCATACTTTCAAAAAAACCCCACAAAACCCCCACCAAACAAAAACCAAAAACAACAAAAAAAAAACCCCAAAGCAAAACAAAAAACCAAAAAAAAAAACAAAACTAAAAAAAACCCCCAAACTTCAAATCCTTGCTTTTTTCTTTGGCAAATAGGAAGGAGTAAGAAAACAGAATAGCTAATTTCCAGGTCACCGTGCTTTGATTGAATGCAAAAACGGGGAAATAAGTATTTAAGAAATTGTTTGAAATTTATAGCAGAAAAGAAGGTGCTTTTATTTCCAATTGCCAAAGTTAAAGTTCTATGTGCAAAACTCTCATAAAAAAAACCCTGCATGGGATGAAAAATACTCAAGTGGTGGCCAGATTTTGAGAGAGCATCTGCCAGAGATTTGTGTTCAATAGCATGAATTGGACATAGGGATTTAGTTACATTACGTGAAAAGAGTTTGGCACACAGAAGTTGTACTTCTGCAAAAAACCAAGGAATGTAATGCAGAGGAGCCAGGAGAAAAAAAGTCTTTCAAACCAAGGTAGAAAGAGAAAGGAAAGTAGATCAAAGAGTTGTGGGATATTGTGTCTTGTAACAAAGGGAAAGTAAATTTCCCAGAGCATTCAAGAATAAACCTAGAGCTTAGTGCCATATCCAAAAAATAAATGAGAACAATCTGTGTACAGGAAAGGTTAACAGCCAGTCTGCTACTCTAAACTTATTTGGTTTTGTTTCTGAACCCTATTATTGTGGGTTTTAGTTGTTGGTTTTGCTGGTTTTTGGTTTTGACTTTTATTTTTGAAGAAGAAACTTTTTACTGCATTGGGCCAGAGACAACTCTATTCCAAAGATGAGTAAAGCTCTCTACAGCAAACACCAGAGGCTTTTCCAGTGAACATAGGGTGGAGAGGACACAGCCTTCTCACCAGAAAGTCAGCCAACACTTCAGTATCTTCCCCTCCCAGTTCCCTCTCAGGTAGGTGGGGAGTCGTTTTCACTTTTAACCTCTTGCTTGCTGAGACTTCAGTTTGACTTTTATGATTTCTGCCAACACTTTCCTCTCTTTCCCAGCTTCTGGCTGCTGTTGCACATCTGTGGATGTCTCTTTACGCTTGCTCTTTCCCAAGCTCTCTGGCTCTGTAGGAAGGTGAGAGGTCTCCTCCATTACTTTTACCTTGTGCACATCTTACTAAGAGTGGTTAGTTGCTGTATTAGTTGATCATTGTTCAGAATGGTGAGGACCAGAAAACACCTTTACTTGCATATTTAAACTTGTTTAGGAGTTTCTACATTCATTATCATTATAATTCCTTGCAGAAGACCCTGAATTCCTTGCTTTCAAACCACATAATCTTCAGATGCTACTAGATAATGTAATTTATAGAAGCAATGACTTTCTGATGTGTTTACTCTGATCAGAATGATAAAATTTTTGCTGATGTTTATTTCAATATACACTCATCCAAATTCTTCTTGCAGTTAGATATTTGCTTTATTTCCTTATCAAGAGAGTTGAAAAACATAAAGGGCAATGTAAATGTAATGTTATCTTGTCACGAGTTTATTGGGTAACCACTAGTCACTTCAATCATAACCAAAATCCCACGTATCAAAGTCTGAATGTTACTAAGTACAACTTTTTCTACTAGCTGCTAAATTACATCTGTGATCCTCCAGTCCCATCTCCTGTGTCAGCAGCACAGGAACTGCAGTTTCTCAGTAAGTTTATGCTTGCCTTTTCCCTGGAATTATTGTCAAAGAACAAGTTAAAACTGATAAAAATACCAGGATCCTAAAAATAGCACTGTAAGACAGATCCATGAAAAACTAGAGGTTTTAAGCTCCCAGTCTGATTACTTCAGGCTAACGGAGGATCAAAACCAACCCTGTGTTCAATATGAAGTCTTCAAGTTTGTCTCTATATTATTCTTTTGTGCAGCTGTGGGCTCAGGACTTCTAAAAAAAGACTGAGACATGGAGAAAGACAATCAAACAAACAGGACTGGCAGTGCCCAGCGTAAGTCTGAGGAGCTGTGACGCACCACAGGAAAACTACAGAGCAAGTTTGGGTGATGACTTTGACCGACTCTATCTTTGACCTTTACTCAGTCTTTGTAATTATTGTGATTTTCTTTCATTTTATTGTGGTTTTTCAAAATGTATCTGTGCTTTACAAATGCTCTGTTTGCTTCAGTAGAAAGAATCCAAACAAACAAGCAAAAAACCAAGCCAAAAGCACAACCCCTAAGCTTGAAACTACATATTAGAAGCAGGAATGGCCAAATTCTGCATCCTCAGACATCTCTCTCATTCCCAGCCATGTGTTCAGAGAGAGAAAGAAAAGCTGGCCATGTTTCTACAGTGTTTCATCTGACCCTGCCAACCCAACCAACGTCTGTTAGTGACTCCACACATAGAGCCAGGAAATCATGCACCAGCCTCTACAGTTGGACCGGTCTGCCATGTTCCTGGGGAGCTGATGAAAGTGCTGGGCAAACTGGGTCTGGACACCCAGGTTGCCTTCCCTCAGGAAAAAGAGTGTAGTTCATGCTGAAAGACAAACTACTATTAAACAAGAGGCCATAAATTTCAACTTTCAAACAACCACCATAATATTTCTGTATTATTTGGGAAAAAAAAAAAAGATCAGATTTATAGTACTTTCTTCAGAAATAAAACACAGATGATCGAAAAGCCATTTTTTGACCCTGTAGTGGAACACTGCTTTATGATCTGAAACCAGCATCTGCCAAAGAGGTTATCATTCACGTGTACAAATGAACTATGCTGCAATTCTGAAAAATTAATTAAACCATTGTTTATTCAATTACATGCGGTGTCCCTGCTCCATCTAGATAAATAAACTGAATAAACTTCTGAAAGCTTTCAGCCTGAAGAGCCTGAATCTTATTATCAGCTGTTAAATTAAACATTTAGAAGGCTACATTCCATGAAAGGATATTTCCAAGGACCTGTGGTGCTTCTAAACCAGCACATTTAAAACATTTAGGCAGAAACTTACCTTGAAATTTTTAAGAGCCTAAATTTGCCTGCAAATGAACTAACTTCCATTGAATGTTTTTTTTCCCAGCAATTTTTATGTGGTAAAATATTTGTTTACATAAACTGAACAGAAACATCCAATAAATAAGAGATAATGTGTGACTATGTGCAATTTCAGAGCAGACTACAGAAATTCCTGCTTCTGGGCTGCCACCACACTTGTCTTATTTATGCAGAGACTCCTTCTGCGTTAGCACTTCCATGACACCAATAGGGGCATAATTAAATTTACTTGTAAGGAGATGTAGAACATGTCAATGGTGAAAGTAAGACAGAGATTCAGGCTCAGGACCAACAGCATTAACAATCAGAAAAAGTTACAATGACAGGCAGAGCAGATATACTTGAGCACAGAAACCACCTGGCAAGTGTCACTCTACAGTCCAGCATGTGCAGAAAAGCTTTCAGAAGTGATGGAGTTTACAGCACCACTGGAATCATATACTTTTACTACATGAGAAACTGGCAGCAATAGCAGCTGCAGAACAAAACTTCTTCCATTGGCCTACACCCTTTTGGAGGTTGGAAAAAAAAAGCTTGTGTTCAGAGATTGAAACCAGATTATGCTATGCACGTGTCATAGGGATATCCACTGGTTTAGCAGCTTCAGCCATCAGCACTGAAGCCAGTCCTTCATATTTATATTTGACTCTTGGATGTAAATTTTATAATAAACTTATTAGCCAAAAAAGAAACAGTGAGAAAAAATGTATCCCACAGAAAGTCCCATTTCCTTTAAGCGACACAAACCAGCTCTCACCTTAAAACAACAAAACGAATTAAAAATTATTGTCCCGGCTGAATTACAAAGCAAAAGTGGAAGAACTTCAAAAATAGACAAGACTAATTACTCTTTCTCAGTAAGCAAAGAGTCAGTATGAGAAGTTTTACACTCATCATGTTGCACTCTTGTGGATTTTCTTTATCTGTAAACAAACTGTCATATATATTTTACACACTGCTTAAAAAACAACAGCAATTTCCCCCCGACTGGATACAGGCCTCTGAATTAGAAATCTGAACCCTGTGTGAGCCTGTTCCCAGTTTTCCTTCATTATTTGTTATTTATGTGGGTTTGCCATGAGGAGTAACACAGCATGGCTCTGTCCCAGAAACAGGCTGGAGGCAGACTTGGGAGGGTTCAAGAAGGTTGTCTATGCAAACCAACAGTTTTCCAGTGCAGTGCACCCCTTGATTTACCACTGGATGCAATAACCTTTGCTCAGCAGTGAGGGTGGCAAGGCATCACACAGCTGCTAATGTAGCCTGAACATTTTCGTACTAAAAATCAGAGTTGTCTTTTGCCACAGCAATGACAGTACAACTGCAAGTCAGGACCCCCAGCCCACAGTGATTCACGGCATTTTTCTTCTGTGTCTTGTAACAAAGAGGACAGATGGTGCTCATAGCAGAGGTCAACTTGTTTAGCGGGGACTGTTTAAAGCAGCAACTTTAGGCTGAGTCTGTGCCAGGGGAGTCCACAGCTGGATTAGTAGGTTGGTCCCCAGAACCATCACTGTTCCCTGATCCTGGTGGTGGCAGTGGCCAAAATCTTGCCTTGCACCATCAGGCCCAGGGCCAAAGTTGTATTCAGCACAGTATATTTGCCATTAACAAGTCATTCTCAATTTTTGAAAGGGAGTGGGTCTAGCAAGCTCATTGCCATCTTTGACGTTTCACACGTGTACAATACTGATGTGCTTTGCAACATGATTCAAAGGCTTTCTGGTGAATGTGGGAGAGAGGGATTTGACACTGGAGTGTCAGGAGGGAAAGGATCACAGGTTAAGCTCAGAGATACTGGTTTTGATGCTTGAAACTGAGAGCTGTTTAGATTACAACTCAAGTTTTAAAGCATCAAATTCCTTTACTCATTCTTGAATGAAAAAAAAGAGTGGGCAGCAATCTGATTTAGGCAATTAACGCTGAAAATTTCAATGTTATTAAAGTTTACAGAAGAAAATACGTACAGCTGAAATGGAAAAACTTCTGTCTGTAACTGAAACCAAGAATTCAAAGATGCCACCACTCTGCAAATTGAGCAACTGGAGCTGCACCCCAGTGACCCCCCCAAGGCAGCACTGGTGATCTACACTTGCACTTGTTGGAGGCACTGTAAATCTAATCTGCCCGGGGGAATATAGGACTGAGCTCAATAGGTCAGATTAGTCCTTGCTGTCCTCAGCACAGATTTACTAGGGGACTAGTAGGGCTTTAGTCCTTCTAACTCACTCAGTGACCCTTCCTCATGCAGAGTATATGGAATTTATGATCAATGACATGCCAGTCAGAGAGGTAACTGTTGTACAGCAGATCTGAACTTGTACAGAAAGCTTGGTTTTCCTATATCTCTGCAGGTATGCTACAGAGATCCACCAAATGCTCATCTAAAAGGTGTCCTTACATTACTAGTTGCTATCCATGAATATGCATTTCAGTCTTGTTAGAAGTGGGCAGCACCTCTCCTAAGAAGCCAAATCTCTTCAGACATTCCCTCTAATTTTCCTATTCAATACAGAAGGAAGTAAAATAGAATATATGCATGCATTTCTACCTAAGCAGCTTTGCAGCCTCAGGTCTGTAATGACTGAAATTTCTATAGTTCACATTAAGAAGGACAGACACTTATGCTAGAGAGTCGAGGAGTCACTAAATCTCAAACAAGATCTGGTTTGGAAAGGGGACAAATGCAGCAAGAGAAATTTTTTTTTCCTTCCCTTCACCTCTGCTTTCTACACTAGTCTGTGGAGCAATGCTAATCCAGTGATGGTGTCTTCTTTTCTGAAAGGGTAACCTTTGGGGCTCTTTCTGGGTCTTTAATAACCATTACCACTACGAGAACAGCATAAAGGAGGCTTTATGGTACGGGCTACTGACCTAGTTTTGATATTCATTTCCAAAGAATGACTTTTTCTTTCACTTGAAGTTTTACACTGCTTATTCCAACTATTCTCGAAGTATTGAGCTAGATCTGGAAATAAAAATGGAGGGTGATAATATAAATGAAGATCTGTCATCCCTAATTTTAACGAGGCAAGAACGGCTCATTTGTTAGCCCTCTCTCTCCCAAAAGAAGAAAATTTCCTCCTTTTTTTTTTCCAACTCTGACTGCTTTAAAAGACAGTTCAGAAGAAAAACAGCTGGCAATGGATACAACAATCTACCTGCCCTCTTCAACCCACTGCTGTAGGCATTCATTAAGTGTCAGGCTTGGTCTTATCTCTGCAATAGATACAAAACTGCCCTTGTTGAGTTTATCAGTAGATCTCATGCTACTTACGAATGTGGGTTTTTCACAACCATCGTTTCAAGAAACAGCAGAACTCTATAAACACATTCAGGGTTTGTTTTTTTTTTAAGTCAAAAGTATCATATCTCTTCATGAATAGTTTTATCTGACTGTATTTGAGGTCAGTCCTCAAATACTTTTAGTCCTCTTCACAATTCCACTATATTCTTGGAAAGCTTACAAGAATTCTTCAACTCAATTCTTACATTTTCCCTTGTGACTTAACTTCCATATAACCTGTTATTTTCTTGGGTTTGCTTTTTTCACAATAGATTTAGAAAGAAATCCTTGCTCAAAGCCCCTGCATGAAAATTTCTGAAAAGGCAACCAAATTCAACCCCAATTAAATTTACTTCCCTGGTTCATACGGTTCAAAGAAGCCATGCTTGGGAATGAATTTTTCTGTATTTGATAGCAATTTCAGCACATCCAGATACAGCACCTGAGACTACCCAGAGGCTCTCGTATAGCCTAAGCCATAAAAATAATTATTAAACATCCAAATACTTACAAAAAAAAAAAATGTGTTTAAGCCACTCGTCCATTGTTTGCAGGACTACATGAGAGAAGTGACAAAAAATAATTAATTGCTGTCTTATCTCTTTCTTTAGACTTCTCCTGAGGTATATGCCTGTGGAATGAACTATTGTAAAGCACGTCCTTCACATAAGCCCTTAAGATTGGAAGCTCATTCCGAGCAGGCATTTTGGTGATGAATGTTAATGCCAATTAGGGCTTTCAGCATCAGTCCCTTTTCAGCACCTGATTACTCAGAGAGCAGCTTTCTGTCCCACAGCACTTACTGTCTCTCCTGCAGCAACAGTGACTCAAAATGACTCCAGTGATTTAGCTATTTCCTTTGAGAGACTCTCTAGCTCTGACTGAAGCACAAGGACATAAATCACAAAATAATCTGTACTGACTCAAGTCAAAGGGGAGGTTGCCTTAAAAAGTTCTATGTGTACTGGCTGCCTATGGACTATGGCTACAGTACTGTGTCTTTCCTGTTTAATTCAACTGTACTGGTCTGATGTAAACCAGGGCAGAAGGAAGCAATGATCCATCAGAGCATTTAAGCACTTCTTCAGTTTGCAGTCCCTGCACTGTTCCATTGGAATTAATGTTACTTTTCTCTGTATTTGAACTTACGGGTATGCAGTTTGCCAGTTGGTCCTTACTGTGAGTTTAAAGAGTTTTGACACCTCCTTCAACGTTCACATAAATTGACAGAGAATTTTAAAGTACACTCAGAAAATCCAACCTGCTCTAGATGGTCTTTCTGAATTAGCATTAACTAATGAATCCTCTAACAGTTAACACAGTTGAGAGGGGTATAAGTTACTGAAGCCTTGAGGCTTACTGCACTGGACATAGTGGGCTTTCAAGGAAGGGGTTTTTTGTTTGTTTCTTCTTGTTTTGATTGAGTGCAAGTATTCATTGCCACGTTTGTTTTGTAAGAGGCAGCACTCCCCAAGTATGTTTCTAAATTGAGCTATGGTTTATGGGAGATTTTAAGAAAAGCCAGATTTGCCTGGGGGTGACCTGAAATGCAGTCACTGTGCTCTAGCAGTAATAAAACAATGTGATGCTGCAGAGATATACAGGTGTACTTTTCTGAATATATGAGTGACTTCATAGTGCCATTGAAAGCTCCTAAAAGCTAAATGAAGTAGATCTTTGTACTTGGGAAAAACAATCAGTCCTTTGAAGGCCTCGGGGAGAACACAGATGAGCTTTGGTTCCTGCAGAGGCTGGGAAACACAATAGGGTACAGGGACTGAAAGTACTGTGGAAAGCTAGCATGAGTCACTCTCTTGTCTTCTGAAGACCATTTCCCCTCCATTTCATTCTTTCCCTGTAAATATAGAAAGTTCTTCTCACTGTGTGTTTAGGGAGCATTTTTCTTCTTTAGATGCAGTGATCCTCTCTACCTTCTCACAACAAGACCTCTACAAGGGGAGGATTGTGGCTATTTCATTTTTGCATTCATTGTTAAATGCTGTATTTCTTTCAGAAATCAGTGGGTCAAGGAAGAAGAGAGGAGGCAGCACGCTTTCTCAAAAGCTGCTACACAAAACAGGGTGAGAAGCTTTAAGAGACTTCAGGGACAGAGAGGCAAAGCTGGAAGCTGCAATACGCACACTTTGTTACAGCCTAGAAAGGTGTGGAATCAAAAACTAATCCTAGAAGCAACAGGCAGCTTGCAAAGACTGACACAGCCATATGCCACTAGTTTACAAGCCCATTTTATTTCCATTTCCTCTCACTTTGTTGTTCTGAGTTCCTCTTAAAGAGTTTGAGATTTTCGTCTAAGCAGATCTCCTTCAAATTTCTGCTTGGATTTATCTGTCAGGCATATAAAGATCTGGCCAAGCATGCAAGGTTACAAGGTGTTTCCAGGGAACACTCTCCTGGCAATGAAAGAAGAAGAAAGATGAGGATGGCTCATAACATCTATAATATCAAAAGAAGCAAAAGTGAGAGGTCCCATGGTGTAGCATTTGGGCACAAAAAAAAATGGATAGAGTTTCAAACTTCACCATGTGGCAATTCACTTAATCCATCTCACAGTCTATGCTTCCACCTCTACACCGGGATATATGCTCTACTTCCTTGGACTTTTTTTTTTTTTTTTTTTTTTTTACTAAATGAGTAACGTTCTTAATTTATGGATTGATAATCCTTGTAAGCACTGAGAAAAAGGGGTTAGCTAATGGAAACCTTTTCAGAAATCCAATCTCCCCTCCCTTCCAGCTTCAGTTTGAAGCCACTGTATTAGCAGAAGTCATCTTCAAGGCATGGTCAATTCTCTCTGCTTAACTTGCCCTCCAAATGAAAGAGCAGGCTCCCTGTCAAATGCACAGGGATGTGTAAGAAGATGCATCTCCCTCCTTTTGTCTTATTAAGTCATAGCTACACACCTAAAATAAGATGTTTTTCCTGCCAAAATAGTATTACTCTCCTTTCACAAATCAGATAGCAATACCTGTTTTGACCGTGGGGGAGTAAGAATGCTGGCTAGCTCTGAGGGAACACAAGCATTACAGAGGGCACATTATGCACAAAACAAGCTACCTCCAGAAACTTGGCTGGCTTAGCATTAGCCAATGTATATATACAAGATTTAGGATAAAACATTGCCAGTATACATACCACGTAAATCACATACCAGCATAAATGAGTGAGACTCCAACTTTAGTAAAGTACATTAAGATGCATAACTCTAACATTAGCAAGCAAATGCTATGTTCAATCTGGATTTCATTGAGGATTCATTTGAGAATTTAAGTCAGAAAACTAATCCTGACATCTCATCTCGATTGAATACAATTTTCTCCATGCTTCTCTTTATGTGACTGGAAAGCTATATGTTTCCATTAAAAATCCTTCCTAATCGAGGCAGCTTGGGAGTAGAAAAGAAAGAGAATTTAAAGTAACTTTCACTGTCCTATGCTTTAAAACATTTACAAAACCACAAAGTAGATCATGGCACAAATGGGTTGACATTCTGCTCTAAGGAATCATTACCATAAACATTCATCAGCGGGCAATGAGCCCATAGAGTGGTAAATAAAGGAGGATGGCCCCCTGCACCCCCCATATCCCCAGTATGGCAAACTGTGTATTTATTGCTAAAAATACGTGGACTTATTTCCTGCAAAAAATATAAAATACAAATAAAATGTTAAAATCTTCCCTTTATTTTAAGGGAAAAAGGAAATGAGCAGCTGGATGTCAAAGAGAAAAGCAGCAAGTTCTTCATGGAAATGCCATGCTTGATTTTACCCATCACCTTCTTGTTTTATAAACCAACAGGAGAGCCATGGAAAAACTAAATACCAAGTCTCCAGTTGTTTAAGTTTGGGGAAAAAAAAAGAAAGGCTCCTGGTGAGGACACACATCCCTAGGAGCTAGAGCTCCACTTTCTGGCAGATGTTATTGCCTCCCACTTAATTACCGAGCTGAAAAGTAACCAGTGACAAATCAGTTACCCAGTCGATCAACCACAAACAAAAGAATTACATAGCTTAAAAGTACCCAGTGACAGCTCACATCCTCTCAAATACCCTTCCTTGTTTGAAATGAAACTTCTACTATGAACAACTATATGGACAAAATGTAAAGTGGCACTTAGGCAAAGTGATGATGCAGAACGAAGAATCATACAAAGCCCACTGGAGTCTTCCCTCCGCCATCAGTAGTCTTGGCTCAGCTCCAGTACATAACTAACATTGAGATTTTGACACCACCCATACTTTCTGTCAACCCAAGATTATTATCATTTGGTATATTGACCATTTTTTGGTCAGAAAATTAATCCAGGTTATGTACAATCTGCCTACATTTTGGCATACTGTTTATTGTGCACAATATGTACAAGTTACAGATTTTTTTTCCAAGGCAGCATAATGCTGCATAAAAAGATGTTGCTCTTTGTAAATTGTTTTGTAAATTGCCTTTATGACTATTACCCCACATCTTTATCTTGCATTATAACATTCTTTTCACCTTTACAGCAAAGTTGGATATGGCCAGTAATATCACCCAACACTACCAAAGTACCTCATCAGTGTTCGCTCATGTGGATGAAATTACATTTCATGGTGTACAACAGAGTATTTTGCATGTAATGAATGATCAAACCCCATTCTACTCTATGCCAAAAGTTAAGTATAACAGTATGCAACTCTTCCCATTCATTTCATTAAAAACTTAAAATTTATTTTCAAATACCTAGCATGATGCTGCAGAATAAATAGTGATAGAAGACTGTAAAGCTTTTCTAGGAAGGAGGTAAGAATGATAAACGTTCAGAAGAAACAGAATAAGGACCAGAAATTAACCAAAAATATTTTAAAGGACATTAATTATAAACTATTTACATATCATCAACTCAAATTACACAAGTGCATACATAGCTGGCAGCAAAGTTAATTCAATGAAGAATTACTATGAAAACATTCTGATTCTATCAATTAGCTGTCTAAATTGATTTGGCTTCTTTTTTTTGTGGCAAGGTTTTTCAATCAGTGAAGGACAGACTGTGACACATGGCTAGTACTTCATATACTGTATTCACAGTCTGCTTGTCACAGAGACTGCTGATAAACCAGCTCGACCTCTATCCTTTAAGTCAATGCATTCACCCCAGTAAGCAGACTGTCCTGAATGAGACATTGGAATAGCAGTGCTCTCACGCTCAGGAAGCATTTAACGTGGAAAATTTATCACAGTGTTCAACAGCCATGAATTTAATCATAACTTAGAGGTGCTCTCTTAAATTTGAACTCTGATGATTTTTATCCCAGAAGCTATGTGTAGAGTTTAGAAAGCTGTGTTCTCCCCCTTGCTGTGTTTAGCACTGTTCCTTTCCAATCAAACTACCCACACTTAGGCTACTTGCATGAATACATGTATATTCCTGCATATATATGATCCTGCATATAGATGATGCATAATATACATGAATACATGTATATTCCATGTATATATCCACACCATGATGGCAAGTCTTGTCTTTTACAGGTATTTAAGTTTTGACTTTCCACACTTACTTGAGATCAGAATCAGATCCACATAGGCATTTGCTTGAAATGCACACAGGTTAGAAAGTAACGGTCTTTCTTTTGTCTGACCTGTTTAATTAGCTCCTTCGCAATACTATTACCAATGGAAACCTGTCTTTCTGGTGCCTTGATTAGTGTTTGACATAAACCACCCCATTTCTAAAAACAATCTTCAGGGAAACACAGATACAGGAATTAAGGCTCTGAACTAATGCATACAGAAACTCCTGCTGCATTACTCAGTTCTAAGCATGAACTGGTTTAAGGGAAAGAACTACAATAATTATGCAGCTTTCACCACCCAACAGAAGCATGCTGGCAAGATAATAAATAACAACACGAGATAGATAAGCTTCCTTTATTTGTAGACAGAGAATTTGGAGACAAGTTCAATTCTTTTTCCCTATCAAATATTACACAAATGGCCTCTAGAGGGATCCAGGTTATTGCTTTTCTGATGGAATTTCTTAAGCTTTTTGTTTTTTTTTTTTTTTTCCTCTATTACTTTTAAACAAGTTAGTAATTCATCTAGAAATAATGATGCAAACATTTTACATCAAATGGGTGGTAGAACTACAGAGTTCAAGGCTAGGATGAAGCTTTTTGAAAATCCAGGCATTACAAAATCTGGAGGGTAAGGTTCACATTCAGCAGAAGTCCAGTCTCAAATCAGCTCTCAGCTCATATAAGATTGAATAAAATAACAAAAACCCAAAGCAGTGCCTCGACGTTTAGCTACCCGCCTGAAACTCAGTGCTGAACCTGTGAGTCTGCACAATTACGTTAGGAATGTGGCAAGAATTAGGCTCATGTTTCTGGTGAATGAGTCACTATATCCCATTTCAGCTCCTAAAATACTAATGAAGAAGTATATTGCTTATACATTATTGTCTCTGGCTTGGGCTTTATTTGCCAGTATGATTTCACCCAGTTTGAATTTTTACAATTATGTTTTTAATAAGGCAGGCATATAAATTAAATGAACAGTAATTAATTTCATTCTACGATATCTATATTCTATACCTTCTACATTCTGGTTTAATCAAACAATGGATATGACAAGTAGCTTCAAGCCAGCTTCAAAATTCAATCTATTAAACTTTTTACTGAATGCCCACTTCATATGCAATCAAATGAAAATAAATGTAATGACTGTAGGCACAATGAAATGCCTGTGCGTGCAGGTGTGATAGGAAGTCCTAGACATGCTCCCACTCTGCCTGCAGTTGTGTTTTCAAGTTCGTATTCTGAAAAAAAATAAAAATATTTTCAGGGACCCTTGGGTGCCCTTAAAATTATTATATGCAGATACTCAGCTACTGTCTTATTCTTCTATTTGACAGAAGTCTGGTTTGCCTTGTGAAAACAAAGATAGAGAGTGACAAGGATAATAAAATGGTTACACCAAGTCCCATTGGTCCACACCCTGTGATGGGAAGAAAGGTCACAATCCTGCCATTAGAGATGATATAATGAAACTGGGCCCTGTAGCAGATTCCATTACAGTTTGCAAAATACAACACAATACAAAGCCACTCCAAAACCAATTTGGTCCACTGAATTGAAGTTTTCATTGAATTATATTCCTTCTGTTATAGTACTAATAGTTGTCCTGATAGCACGTCAAGAGGGAACCACAGTTCTTTGGCACAGGCATTTGGCTAGGGTACAGGAGGTGTCATTCATACACCACTGAACGCAGCACCAGATCCACAAAGATATTTACTGTTTCTGCTGTGCCTTGCTCCAGCCTGTAAAATGCAAACAAATCATCTTCTCCCTGACAACGGTTTTGTGAAGACAATTCATTATTATTTGGAAGGGCTTAGCTAAGTGACTGCACCACAAATTCAGGTAGGAAAACTCCACAAATTAAAACAGACTTTAGATTAAAAAGAGAGGCACGATTCTCCTCCAGCAAAACCAACAGGAGCTTCTGTCTCCAAATGTTGTGCAGTTAAAATCTCCTGCTACTGATTTTTGGGTTTGAATTTCAGTTTGCAATGGAAAAACATTTAATTAAAAATGCTAGTACAAACCAGGCAAAGTTGCCTTATACTTTATTGTGTGCTTAGTAAAATACCAGAAAAGCTGCAGAATTAAACATTTAAGCTCTTTCCTGAGGGTGAAATAATAAAACAAACAACCATAAATTGGAGTCTACACAAACATTTCTCATTCTACTAAGTGTGCTGCTAGCTGAATAACTTGCTTACACTTTCTATCATTTAGTAATCTAGACCAGTGCATACCTCCTAATCCAAGTAGTTTCAAAATGATTATAATAATGTTCCAATGAAAAATAAAGTGTTTTTTCATTGATGCATTAAGTAAAAGGACCACTCCCTAAACCTGGAACATTTCCTTTGTTATCCTGCTTGTTATTTCCACATGAAATTTTCTCTCCCTGTAGTTTTTTGCTAGCATCTATAAAAGCAAGCATAATTTGTTTTCCTCTAGTTGGAATTCACAGAAACAGTTAAAAGCTTAGGTTTCTGTGGTGCGTTTCTATTCCCCCTCCCCAACTTTCTAGAACTTGAATCCACATTTCTACTACTTAGCTTTATTTGCATTTGTTTTCTATCATTACAAACTACCACAAATTAACCTTGCTGAAGGTAAGAGAAGATATCAAATCAC
>JAAGNO010019239.1:30430-44921 GCA_033439905.1 Ceryle rudis
CTGGTAAGAATGGCTGCTCTTGAAGCCTTGGAGCTTAGCACAACTTTGCTACAGACTTCAGCCTTCTTAAGGAAAAAATTGGAAGTGTTCCAGTTGTTGGTTAATATTCATCCTATCAAACATCATCTGGATAAGGTTTGTTCTCAATTGCAAGAAGTTGCTCCTTTTACGACAGACATGTGGGATAAACTGGCCTCTGGCAGTGCCTAGGTCTCTCCGTTTTGTAAGATTAGAAGAGAGAGTGCAGTACCTTCAGAAAATGATTCTTCACATTGTAAGATTTAGATGTCTACGGTTAGGTGAGAAGAGATTAAACGCCTGTCTCTTCCATGATAGCTACTCCCAATCTGGGGCTTAGGTATCAGACTTTTTGTCAAAGATTTAGCTTGCCAACAGTTCCAGGTATAGATGAGAAACTCAGAGATGCTCTAAGAAACAGGTTTTCTCTGGATCCACATTATGTGAAATACTGCAGACCTCTAAGAGTTCCACATTGCCCATCAAACTCTGAGCAGTGTCCAGTGCTTGGTAGCTACACAGAATGTACAGCCAGTTTGACGATATGACACCACCTCTTATCAATGCCCACACTTAAGAAACGAGGATGGCCTCATCCAAAGCTTTTTCATCTCATTTCTGTGTATCTTGCCTCATATTTTTATGTCACTTTTACTGTTCTGCTCTTTCTTAACATGAGGATTTAATAAAGGCCCTAGAGGAGGCTGGCCACTGCAGATATTTGTTATCAGAATATTTAATTCCACAGACAAAATAACTAACAAACTTAAAAATAAAATGAGGGTCTCATATCTGAAACCTGGTGTTATGATTAGGATGGCTTTCTTCCACAAGCAGTCTGGAGTTCGCTATACACAGGTCAAGCTGTAAATCAGAAGACACTGGATGACTCAAAAGCTATAGAGAACATAAAATTATGTTGCTTCATTTTAAAGAATCACGGGCAGAGAGAAATTAGGGATTGAAGTCTTATTAAACTGTCTAGTTCATTCTCTGCCAATATGGGATTATTCCCTGGAATGTATTTTACAACATGTTGTCCAAAATTGTTTCCATATGTGATTCTGCTCTGGAAAAAGCCTATAAAAGTGTTCTGCTACAGTGCCATTCTGACTGAATCAATGATTTCTCTCCCAGTTGTCTAACGCTTAAAGAAATATTTTCTCCTATCAGTTGAAGATATGTGCTCTTTCAACCATACATACTATCACTTATAATAGATGTTCTCTGTGGCACCCTCGCCTTTTTTGGCATCCTGTAACCCCACATTATGCCTCAGTTCACTCCTGTTGCCTTAGGCTCACTGGAATGCAGGGAAGAGGACGGAGGTAACAGCAGAGGTAAATGCTGTATCAGACAAACGATACAGACCCTTTGTGTTACATGCATGTGCACTGAGTTGTGCAACATCAATCCTGTATGTATCAACCTTCCACAGCTGCTCCTCTCCTATTTCTGAAACATTCAGATTCTGAATCCTTACCTAATGAATCCTTTGTTATTCTCAACTTCCTTCTGATATTACTACTGAAATTATTCAAATATTACTACCACTCTCCTCAAGAGACCTGCCTTTTAGCTTTAGGTTAGGACTGGGTCAGTTACCTGAATCCTGAAGCTTCTGAGATGATTATTCTGCCTCATAGTAAGCTGGTTTGCTATTAGTTAAGTGCCCCTTCATCTTCTCTTTGTCTTCAAGTGTGACCTTTTCATTTTTCTCTTTGATTTTATTCATAGTTCTTTTATTTTTTCCATTTCACAGTTTTAAACTCAGAGCACCTTCTAGGACTGGAACATAATTTTGATTTTCTTGAGTAGAGCGACCAAACAGGCCACACTTTTTTACTGGATAAGATTTGTATTTGTCAGTTCTATGAAGTTCATTCCAGGCTTTACGTAAGTAGTCCTGACTGATCTTTACTATCAGAGTATTCACACTATAAGGTCAGATGCAGAGTAGGTGTGTGGGAACAATGCTTACACCTGCTGACTGCAAGAAGTAGATGCATGCCCAGAAAAGCACTGACTGGAACAGTTCATCTGGGAACTTCTCACGATTCTTAGCCAATCTGTTTTGTTTGTTTGTTGGTCGGTTTGTTGTTGTTTGGTTTTTTATTGTTTTTCCCTACATTATTCATCAGATTCTTATCATTTGAAAGATTTGCAGCTCCTAATTTTTACGTTAATTCCAAACCAGTCCCAATTCTAATCCTATCAAGCTGCTTTTTAATTATTCACAACCACAGGGTAGTGTTACATTCTCACCACTGCCGGGGATCTCAGCAGCACTGTCTCCATGACTTTAACACAAATCATGGTTTTTTATTAAAGTTCTCCACTTGCCTTTCAACATTAGCTTTTCTGAGGCTCTTCACAAGGTCCTTATGCTACTTCCATGTTGTGGCAGGCAAGCAAGCACAAAGCAGAACACAGGTGTCTTCTGGAAACCCGACTTGCCCTCTCAGCTTGAAGCCTTTTAGCAGACAGTCTGTTCAAGCACTCTGGTGTGGTAATATGCCACCAAATGTGTGGATGTGCAGATCTAAGGGCCCTGAGAGGTGCATTTAAGTGTGCCTAGCTTTATGCTTTCTGGTTCTCTACTATATGACCAGTCAGGCTTAAAAATGCTGTGTAGGTTTAATGGTCATTACATATAGATTCCCTGTCACCAAAGCAGAGTTACGCCTCTTCAGGTCACTGCAATCCCAACAGCATCTGTACTCACAGAAATCCTGCTTCACACTTTCTCGGTGTGTTTTCTAGGCTGAAGCTCATCATGCCTGCTGTAGATTCCTCTGCCTCCTCTTTTATATCTTACAAGGGAAAAATTAACTTTGTCAGCCCTTATTCTTGCTGCAGGCTGTACTGCAGCCTGAGGCTTCCAGGTGCATTTTGGAGAGAGAGGGCAGTGTTCACTGCAACAGTTAAAGCGCTAAGCAAGACAACCCGGGAACCTCAGCTGTATTTTTTTCACTCTGTCACAGTCTTGCTAAAGGAATGGGGCTAACTCCTAGGGCCTCTCTTTGCTTTGGTTCAGTCATTTATCATACAAAGATGGTATCGGCTTCCTTTATAAAATGCTTTCAGGCCTACTGAAGAAAAATACCATGCAAGAGAAAAGCTATTATTGCTTGGCTGATGCAGCCCTTGCTGTTTTCTCATCACAATCACAGGAACAGAAGCTTTATATAGCTACAGTGCCTGTAAGCTCAACTACCTGATAGAGTAGGTTCCTCCTAAGCATGAGAGCGAAAGGCTTAGAGCCCTCCCAGGGCCTCTGGCATCTGCACCAGAACTGCAGTGGGTCTGCCAGTACTGGAACTTTTTCAACTTTCAGCTTTCCAAAATATTTCTCACCCAAGTATTTATTTTATTTTTGTAAGCTGGAGGGGGAAAAAGAAGAGAAAATAAAAGCTGAGTAATTCCCATGTTGTACTATCTGTGATTTCTGTTTCTGATCTGGTTACAATAGTAAACTTCTCCTGCTGTGCCACCCAAAAAGACTGGAAAATGCCCATTCTAATTGTTTTCCCTGGGTTATGCTGAGTGAATGTTCAGCTCCCTGAGGATGAAGTGTACTGATGAAAATTTACTGTGATAGAGCCACACTGCTGCTGATTGTTGCAGAACTACCACTGAGTAGTAAATGCTTCACTGCTTTGTTACCCAGGGGGGCTGAGCATTAACTACACTATTGAACAGCAAATGCTTATCAACCCCTATAATTCAAACTATATAAATCACTGAAGAGAGACAATGTGCCTGCAGGGAACTCACATGGTCTATAAAAATGTAAAAATCTGAACTATATTTAGCTGACAAAGCTGTACTTAAAGAAAAACCATCAAAAGATAATCTTAGACATTAAACTCATCTTCATTTCAATCTACTGAAGGTTTGGTGGAGTTTATTCTTTTCTGCAAACATTTTCATCTTTGGCAATATTTTTAAAAAATAGGGTTAAGAAAGAAAAGCTATTGCTCTTTCAATTCTCCTCCAACCATTCATGTAGCATATAGAATGACTTCTTTTAAACCCATGATTAAGAGTTGAGAAAAAACACCAGTACTTTTTCTTCCCTGAGCAAAAGCCTTTCTACTTAAAAAAAAAACAAACCAAAACCAACCAAACAATAATAGAAACTTTAAAATATCCTGGTCGTAAAACATGTATCCACTGAAAGAAGAGGACACCGTTCCCTTTTGTTTAAAGACATAGTTCTTCAAATATAGGGCTTACAGAAGGTTCACTGCACTGAGAGAAGAAAGGCAAGTTAAGACATTGCTCAAAGGAGCTGTACTGCAACTGAAGACATAAACGTTCATTTCTGGATAAGCAAACACTTAATCTGAAGTGGACACAAGCAGTTCCATTACTGTCAATGAATTACTCATTGTCTGTGAAGTTAAAAATGCACGAGCATCAGAGGGCTTTATAATAAGCTGGTGCTGCATATTCCTTAACGTATACATAAAATCAAATTATTCTTTTGGCCTCAGTCATGAAATAACCTCTGGATGGGCCTCACTACCTCTCCTGTAATTATCATGGACTAATTATGGAATTTACTGCAGAGCTGAGGCCTTCAATATTATTCTGCATTAGAAAACAAAACCATCCCCAAATGTTTATCAGTGGAAAAATAAAACATGGTAACCTTTAATACACAAATGCAAGTATACAAAAAGACAAAGAACAAAACCAGATGAGAAAGGTCTTGGGGACAACTGGTATGGGACTTTCTGAGCGCTTCATGTAGCATTCAGAGAGCTGATGAAAGAGATGGTTGAGGGCGGAGCTGGAAAATGATCACAAGCAGTTGATGTTTCAAAGGCGTCAGAATCAAAATCAAAGATTACTAAAACTTTTGTTATTAATCCATGAACAGCTTAGTAGTCTCCCACTAACTATCCTTCATGAAGATATTGTTCAAATGAAACGAAGACGATTTTGATTTTTTAGACTCATGAAGGATGATTAGACATTATCAGCATGGCTCTCCTCTAGCTTCTGAGCCTGAAGTAGCCAAAAGTAATGAGGGATTTTAAATACAATTAAGTAACACAGGTACATTTGAAACACTGAAAGGAAACCACGAAGCATTATTTAAAAACTGGTTCAGATTGTTAGATAATTGGAGTTCTCCCAGCAGAGAAAATAACGGCAAGTATGGCAACATACTTCAGATGTGCTATCAGGACACCTCATTACCAAGAATGGAGATAAGAGCCTTTCTGTGTATGTTTGTAATGTGACTTAAAGGTGTTGCTTTGAGCTGACTTCAGATGAAAAGCAGATAATGAACTCCAAACAAAATCATGGAAGCCCAGAGAACAGCAATAAATTTTCTAAAGGTCTGGTCTTCTAAAGGTAACTGTTTTGTATGGTCAGTGGCTTTATCTTCTATGGGCTATTACACATTCATCCAGACGTCAACACTGAGAAGAGAGCAGAAAATGCTAAGAAATTGTAGGGGAAAATGCTTTGTTTGTGATTAATGACAGAATATTAATGTGATACAGCGGTAGTTTAATATGCTGGCAAAACGAATACTTACAAGTAGTCCTCCAAAATGTACACCAGCTGCAGAATTCCAGATGAATTTAAGATGTTAGCCCCACAGGACTACTCAAGAGAAAATGAGCTCATGCTTCAGTATTTTCAGATCAGAGCCATATGCTGTACACTAGCACATTTACAGTATTAGTAATTTGCAGTAAATTTCTTAGAGCATTATTGAATCTAATTTCCAAACCCCACAGAGTCAGCAAACTTTTGTCATTTCCCTTTGGAAATTACTCTGCAACCTGGATCAGCCCTACATGATCTTATTCTTTTACTACTCTGAAAGAATCTTCCTTGTTTAAATAAAAGTTGGACATCCATAACTTTAGGTGCCTGATTTTTGAAAAAAAAAAATTCTCCTGTTGCTCATTAGTTGGTACAAACTGCTGCAATGCCACCAATGGAAGTGGAGGGGTGACATTTCACACCAACGAGGATCTGCTGGGTAGTGTTAAGTACGTGTGTGAATACTGGCATAAGCATGGCTCTGGTGTAAGCAGTCCCTTCCTCTTCTGGCATATCATGAGGTCTTGTGCATTATCCTTAGATATTTTGCTTTATTTTGCTCCTAGACATTTTTAGCTTCTCCTTGATAAAAATAAATACCTGGAAGTGGAAAAAAAAAAAAAAAAGTGGCCTCTTAAAATATAATCTCAATTGCATTATATTTGAGACCCACTGTTACACTCCATGCTCATTACGACTGACCTAAAAAGAATATTAAAAATCTCATTATTTTGTTGCTGGCTTTTCTACTTAATTATTACGACAACAGGCAGGTAATCATTATGCTGATTACTCAAGATGGAGATGTAAATAGCTCACGTGGGGGTTCATAATCAGATAATAACAGTAAGCACTCAGTCTGTATAATTAAGTCAAATGGCATGGTTTATAATAGTGCAAACCTACTTCCAAAATGAAACATTTTATTATATTACTGTCTTTCCAAACAGCCCTACATTTTGCAAGCATGCTATATCTAGAGGTTGCTTAAACTGTCTAAAATTTTTGGTATTCACAATATTTGAATTGAACGGGGACTTTTTTTTTTTTTTCCCCAAAATAGCAGTAATTTATTTGTCATTACTGTTGGGTACCAATAATTAAATTTTCTTTTTCAATAGCCCACACTTCACAGAATCACACAGTGGCTGAGACTGGAAGGGAACTATGATGGTCTTGTCCAACGGCCCTGCTAAAGTAGAGCCACCCTTACTGATTGCCTCCAGAAACTCAGTCCCTCGTGCACCATAATATTCCTGCAGGAACGTGCTGAACGGCTGATGTGGCCAATGACACAACTGTTGCAGATTTTTTAAAAGAATGTGTAGTATATAATATAGACTTTTCCTTGTATTAACTCCTAATTGTAAAGAACTGGTAGTTGCCATTCTTAACAGTTACGTAAGCACTAGCAGTGCTAAGTGTAAAGCAAAATAAGGCATCACCAAAATCACATGCAAATTTAAAACAATAAAAGGGATGGTTTTCTCAAGCTATAACCATTCAAGGAATAGATAACTATTTTTATTTGAACACTGAAATAACTTATATTGCTGCCTCTACTAACTCAAAACTCTCTTTTCCAATTACAGGAAAGTAAACAATAAGATGCAAGAAAAGTTTCCTAGAAATAAAGGATCTTTTGTCTGATTGATTACTTGAGATGAGTTCTGGAAGTTACTACCGGATTTGCATTTTTACTGAGGGCCCTGTGTGCATCAACAGTCCTAACTCTGAGTAATAAGTAGCTCTACTGATTGAAATGAATTTTGGGAAAGGGGTGGGTTTTCTTTTCCACAACTTTTTAATATGGGAAAATGTTGTAATATATCTTTTAGGTTTATTTGTCTTTGCAGTTTGTTTTCCTTTGCTGCTCCGTCCCTTCACGCGTCTTTCCCTAAAATCATTTTGCTTTTAGCATTTTGGTGTAACTGCATAGGCCTGAAGGCATAGGGATAGAAGTGCAGGCTTAGGAGAGGCCACCTTCCCGAAGGGCAGATTTCCTCTGTTACTTATTTAGCCACATTTCCAACTTCCAGAACTTCCTATAAGGCCCTGCCTTAACCTATTTAGCCAGAAGAGGGTTCCAAAATGATCCAGATATATAATTCAGGAAGGAAACTGAATGAAAATCCAAGGAGAGACAAGTTAAATAGGACTTTACAGCTTGCTATCGTCCCAGTGTAATATTTTTTCCCTGCCAAGGTACCAAGTATCTATGAGTTGGATGGTCAATATTCCTGGAGATACGTGATTAAATGAAGCTGTATGCAGATTCTACTGTGTTCTTAAACTATTAGTGTCAGCCTTCCACCTGGCACTGAGGTAAAAAATTCACTTGCATAGCACAGCACCTCAGAAATGAACAACAGAAATTGTCCATCAGGACCTATGCCTCATAAGCTAATTGTTTTTAATCAGTTTTAAAAGCTTCTTTCCTTTTTCTCCTGGGCATTTTTCACTGTTTCTCCTTATTTTATCAATGTCAAACATGATTGAAAAGGACAAGGGAAAAGTAAGCATTCTGGATGAATGGGAAGAGAAATGGACAGTAGCTTTTCTTAAAGCATCACTGCTCATAAGGAGCTTTGACAGCCCAGCATTATATAAGGCTGGCTTTCAAAAGGTGTTGCTAAATATATACTGATTTCTCTCCTATTATTAGCTTGCTATTTTAATCACATTCACAGTGAGTTTTTAAAAGTATTTTGAACTGCCACTTGTTACAATTCTTCATCATGTTTTCTAGCCACAGGAGCAATGCTGTCCTGAATCAAGACAAAGTAGAAACATTATGGCTGTCAAATGAAGTTACTGGTAACTGAGAGAACAAGTTACTGCTTTAGCCAAAAACTTCAAAGCCCACTGTGATGAGATTTGGGGTGCACATGTGTATGTATTGTTAAAGCGCTTTTTATTTTATTTGCACATACACATTGACTGGATTGTCCCCTGGGGTCAGCACTCAGGTTCTGACCCCAGTTGCAATTGTCATCAGAGACATTACATTTAATGTGAATTTGGTTATGGCATTGAACCAACCAGCAGGTTTATTCTAGATTTTATATGAGAAACTGTCAGTGAATAAATTAAGATACATAAAATACAACAAATATATATATATTACTACTGATGTGTTCAGTCTAAAAATTAGAGAGGATTTACAACACAGCTGTTCTGAGGTTGTCTCCTCTATACACCTTTTTAGCTAGTTAAGATTGTTTAGAAATTTTAAGACCATTAAGAATTAATATAAACACAATTATATGAAGTGTCATTAAAGTAATTTATGCCTCACTATAAAGTTTCAAAAGAAAATACTTCTCAACATTTTTTTCCCCCTGTAATGTATCTAAAATGTAGCTGATCCATACAGAAAACAGTAGATAAGAATCTTGGGAATCTTCCTACTTTAAAGAGATGTCAACTAACGGTAGCTGATTATTTTTCAGTAAATGTTTAGTATTTGAACACCTTAAATGTTTAGTCATTGAACACCTTTCTTAAAATAACATCAGTGTGCTTGACAGCACTTTCAAGCAGTTCTCAGGGCTGCAACTCGCTGGAGTTAACCCCTTGGTCTGTTGCAGGCCACTGTGATCTCCCTGTGCAGAATAAATACATCAGGAGAGTTAATGCAAAAGGGGGAAAGAAAGAATGGATTCTGGACTGAGGTCATTTGAGGTCTCTGTCCTTGCCTGCACTGCTGTAGCACTGAAGGTTTCCTCTCTCCTGTTAAGAATTCAGCTAATTCTTGTGTTCGGGTTAAGGCTAGTGTCTATAAATCAGGAGGAGAAGATATCTGTGAGGATTATTCTTTGAACTGTTAGCCAGGGCAAGCTGAGGGCTGATCTGCAAGAAACTCACCCCCTTTTCTGCAGCCAGGGGAAGGACCTGCTGCCTGCCATTAGCCTGGGGCTGAGCTTGGTAACCCATGAAAAGCCAATCCACGTTTCCAGAGGGAAGACCTTATGGCTGTGACGAAATGTCATCAAAGAGGCTATTACCATGCCGAACTGTGTGCTGATGCCTAAGATTACCACTACAGATGGTGGTGAGTAATTCAGGAAATACAGCAATGTTTCTGGCATGGGTGGCAATGGTGAGGCAGGGATTTTCAGCTACACTGTAAGGCTGTAGCACCGTATCTTGCTTTTTGGAAGAGATTAGTGTTGTTGCTTCCAGCTCAACGCATGGCCAGGCTGGTCCTTGGGCAAGGCTCAGGGCTGAGAGGCCCAGGATGAAGTGGCCATTTTTCTGGAGTAGGTTTAGGAGTGACAACAAAGGAAAGCTTGGGGGCTCAAAGGCTTCACAGCATTGCCTTGAGTCTTTTTTTTTCTTGTGTGTGGTAAATGCTCATTTTTGAGCTGAAAAATGTATTATGGTTTAGATTTAAGGTAGTTTAAGGCTGGGAAGAGACAGCAGCATTACTTCATCAGCTTTCTCTGTGTCTTTTCAGGCTGTGAAATTCAGAAAACGAGACAACTCCAGCAGTAAGCACTGAAAAGGCTCTTGGACTGTTCATTCATGTGCTTTGTTCATAATTTACCTTCTCCAGCACCAACAGAAGCCCTGTTCTAATTGTGAATCTAAATCAGCTGAATATTGATCCTTGGGAGGTCTGATTATGTTTGTCCAAAATAATAGAGATGAGTAGCTGACTCTAAAGACAACTCTAAACTTCCCCATCTAACAAGTTAGATCTCAGATTAATGAGCTCTTAAGTAATTGGGTCAGCCATAAATAGAGTTGTTTGTAAAGACAAGAAGACATTAATCTGTAAAGGTCATATTGCTAGAGTCACTGAGAAGTATTGCAATATTTATTTCCCAGTTTTGAGGATTGATTGGTTGTAGTCAGATCGCATCTGTTCCTTTTAAAGATATTCAAACCAGAGTGCCCAAGGGGTTTCTTCCATGTAGTTCACAACACAGAGCAAATACTGAGGTTCAAGGCAGAAAAGATTTTGTTTAAGCAGTCATGCTATTGACATTTCTTTAAAGGGAATTGGGATAGAGTATTGCTCCTATGAAGAGTTGCAAAAATCAGTATCGATTTCTGGATGTTTACTTCAGGAAGGAAGAAAATACTTTCCTGGTGTTGGAGATCCTAGGGATTTTACAGACAAGGGAAAAAATCCAGGACGTGCTTGTTCAGTTGCTGTCTGATAAGGGATAAAATGTTCTCTACAAACCTGGGTGCACCTTAGAGATATGTAGGGGCCTCTGTATTGTATCCTTTTATATTACAGCAGCGTTTCTTTTCTCAGCTCTTGGCATGCTACTAAAAGAGTTCCTGTGAGGAATAAATGATTTATTTTGGGACTCCTCTTCTGCCTTGTCTGACTGAACCTAGTATCCCAATGATCTTTTGGAAATATAAACTAGAGTAAACCTAAAAAGGGTATGATTTTACAACCTTCCTTAGCTGAGCTTGTCATGGGAATATAGAAAACATCAGTACTGTAACACTGTGAATTGAAATTGTTTGCTCCCTGTTTGCTTAGCTTTGTACATTTTCTGCACTCTGACTGTCTTGTCTCTTACTGAGCTACTCCATCAGCCTGCTAGAGAATGAGAATTGAAGTGGTTTGCTAAGCCATTAAATTAGAAATAAAGTGCACAGTATACTGCTATCTTCAGCAGATTTCTGGAGGATTTAAACTACATTTTTGCAGTCCTTATTTAATTGTATGCAAACAAAAAACCTTTAGCATAAAATACAATTAAAATAAGAGAACTTATTTCATGAATCTTAATCTAAATCCAGTCTTGCCCTGTTCTAAAGAAAAAAAAAAAAAGTTTCATGTTTTGAGTTGGGATCACAGGGGAAACAGTACAGCATGAAAAGACTCAACAAATTCAATAAAAAAGAACCAAGGTACTAAAATAGGCCAGACTGATAGCTAAATCTGAGCAAACACCTCATCATGAATAATTTCATTACTTCTACTTAATATTCCTTATTTATAAACTGTTCATGAACTGACTGGGAAATTCTCAAATGTTATCCTTCCTTAAAATATATATGAATAATTTTCTGCAAAGCCCATACATATTATGAACTGGAAGGCAGTTTTCATCAGAAAGCTCTAGGTGATGCAGTTAGATCATTGGACAACTTCAAAGAGACTACTCACATTATTTAAAAAGAAACAGTTTAAAATGCAAGTATTGTAAAATTTCCATTTCAAAATAATTGCACATTCAATAATATTTTGGAAAATTTGAAATAGAATTTAAACATCTCTTGAATTATTACAGAACAGAAGGTTTAAAACAGAAATGGACTACATAAAGGAAAGCATTAAACTCATATTCAAAACCTGAAAATTCTGCCAAAAGTAACTACTATGTTAAATAGTTTAACTTCTGGAAAATGCAGTTTTGGATTCATCAAATGTTATGAGCTTTCAATAGACTTCTGTGACTAATTCTACCAACAAAAAAAAAAAAAAAAAAAAAAAAGGGAAAGGGGATATCAGTTTCTAAAACTATCAACCCGAATAAAGAAAACAAATGCAAACCAAAGAAATGCCAAAATAACACAAAAATCCCTTTCAGCTAAGCCAACTCTGTTCAGCTTCACTTTGCAGACAGAACGAACACATGCTCAGTTTGGGATAACATCTTTTAAGTATTTTATTGCTTCCAAATATAATCATTAGTTGGAGGCCATATTACAATTCTGCCATACATACAGTAACAAAATACCTATTGGTTAGATACAAAAATCTACTGGAGCAAACCCAGGAAGGGTCAACAAATTGTGAATTAGTGAAAGGATGACACCACTTGCTTATACCAGAAAGCCCTGAAAGATGATTGAACCAGGACGGAAGTCACTGTATTGTTTTGTGTCATCTCAAACTTTCTCTTCACCAGTTCTTCAAAAAAACCAAACAAAACAAAACCAGAACCATCCTAAAGAACTCACAGTCAGAGCCACAAATAAAACTTTTTAAACTACTTTCTGGCAGAAGTTAGGACATGACTGAGATTTCAATGTAGCTTATGAAAAGAAATTTGCCAAAGCAGTACTACAAGGGTCAAATTTTTATATATATATATATTTTAAAGACTCTGTATTTAAGTTTGATTATGAGACTTGCACCTTCTGGGGAAATAAGCTGTTAAACACAGTTAGCTTTGTTCCCTCTTGGTAATTCTTATTATCCGCTTCTTCTTAAAAGAATTGTACTAGCAAAACAGTTACTGTGGGATAACAGCTACAAGATGAAGCATCAATGTCAATAAATTATGGTTATAGGAGAGTTTTGGAAAAGAATGCTCCTAAATTAAATTCATTAATGTAATTTATCTGCTGGCTTTCCTTGGGGAACTAATGCAATCAGCTTTCTTGCATTTCACAGACTGAAGTGGACCATACCATTATCATTAAGAAACAATCCCACCAAATGTCTTTTAACACTTTCTCTGAGTTCAGAGACACCTGCAAACAGCATCACCTCATTTGCAGTGAATGTCTCCTGGACGAACATTTGTGGTTTTTTTTCATCTAGGTTTTTGTAGCAGCAAGCCCTTTCAAGTGTATCTATCAGGTTTTGTAATGTTTTGTGTTGTTTGTTTTGGTTTAATTTATCCCCCCTCCGGAATATTTGTGCACAGAGACCAAGTAATAAGAAATGAACTGCAATGGGAGTTGGGAGCTGTGGAAACATGGTCACTAGGACACCCTACATTAGATCCTGTCAGGCTGACAGGAGGTTCAAGGTACTTTTATTTAATACCTGCAGTACTGGAGCTCAAAATCTTTCTGAACTGCTACATGTATAATGACAATATTACTTTGCATTCCCAACACCAAGTGCTTACAGTGAAAACTCAAGCACTGTCAGGACACAGACTGGGCATAAAATGCTAAATATTCAGCCAAAAAGGAAAACAGAAGTACATCAAAATAGTGCTTGGATGAAATCAGTAAGACATTAACATAACAGGTGACACATTGGCTAGGAGCAAGTGAGCAGGCCAGAAAATTAGTGCAGAGTAGTGGCTTTTTATTAAAAATAATAAGTTGCACACAGTGTGAGTGCTGAGTACTGTTTTCTGGTATGTCCTGTGATGACTAACTTCAAATCCAAGTGTATTTATAATAGCAATATAAATATGTGTTATAAAATTATGCCTTAATATCACTGTTGGTTTTACTTTGCATAAACAATAGATAAGTGATTTTGAATCACTTGTAGTAATAACAATTCTTTAGTTACCAATTAAGTTTCTAAGCTGAACACAGTTACGTGGTTTATACGACTGGAGAAGTTAGTAACTTTCCTGTGAATTCTGTGTAAAATTTACTATTTCTCCTTTATCATACAGTTTATCTTCTAGATAGCTTTCAGCACATCCACTGGATTTTAGAATAAAACTTTTATCTCAATTTTATGGAGTTTCTTTAGGAACTGCCTGGCCAGGTTTCAGTCAAAAGATGTTTCAGCACACTGAAGGTTACTAGCTGAAATGGAGTAAGATGGTTTGAGCTTCAAACTGAATCTGCAGAGATATTTAAGTGGTAGAGCTTGTTTGTACTTCTCACTTGAGGAACTTAATGTGCTTTCATCACTGCATTTTGTTGCTTAACTCTCTTTTCAATATCATCTAATTGGTGAATGAAGTATATTAGATACCAAAGATGCCTTGCCAGGAAACTGCTCTTTTTGAAGGTACAGCTATAATTTCACACAGCGCACAGTCAGCACACGTGAGGGGGGGTGGGGGAAGACCAAAACATTCATCACCATGTGATGCTGACTGCTAGCTGGAAACACAGAAAATGGTGCCTGTAGCCTCCAGGGAGTTAGTCCATCATTAGATTAACAACCACTAAGGTAAGGCCATACATCATTAAAAAAGACAGGCACAGTGTTGGCAGTACAGAA
>JAAGNO010019241.1:0-11848 GCA_033439905.1 Ceryle rudis
CCACCACCCCACCTCCCCCCCCCAAGCAATTCCAAGCTTAAGAAAAACAACTCCCTTCGCTCCATCCAGGAACCTGCAGCAGTCACAGCTACCCGAGGGCACCTCCACCTTCCCTGCCCCAGCACAAGGTTCACAACAGCAACAAGAGATCTCAACAGAACAATTCTCATCCATGTTCTTACCTGAGCGCTCAGGAGCTCTAGCCAGAGGACAAGTTCACCCCAGAACTGCTACAGCAGCACCGTTGAGCAGCATACTGCCCCAATGTCTGGTGGGAAGGGGAAGGCAGGAACTGGATTGGTGATTGGCACCTGCTGAACAAGTGTTAATTGAGAAAAGATGGACATGGGAGGAGGCCATAGTGGCTGGGCTGCAATGGTCCCAGCTGAGCCCCAGTTCATGGAGGTCAAACTCATTAAACCCCCTCAGAAGGGTCTTACTGCTGTGGGGAGGGAGATCACCATATCATCCCATCCCAAAAGGGCTGTCACTGTCCCCCAGCTCCAGGTGGCAGTTTGGGGGGAGGAGGAGGGCACTGCAGCCTTCACACCCTTTCCCAAAACTGTGGCTTCCCCCACAAGCTGGGGAGCAAATGACCCAATGGTTTCAAATGGTTTCAAAATAAATTAATATTAAATGAGCATGTGACACTGATAGCAAGGACCAGCTGATGTCCATAAATGTCTCCTGCTCTCCCGAGGAGCAATGAATGGCAGTGAGGGCAGGGGATGGAGAAACAGCCTTGTGGGGGACTGGGTCAGGACAGGAGGCAGAGTGGGGCTAACCCAGGGTCTGCAGAGGGAGAGGAGTTGCTGCTAAGTCAGTGGGGTGCTGCGTGACAAGCAAGGGCTTGTGCCATCTATCCCAGTGAGGGCAGCGGGACTCAGGCGGGAGCCCAGTGGTGTGCACTGCCCCGAGCTGGTGGCTGCAGGCTGGGACAGCTGCAATGGCTGGGATAACTGGGATGGCTGCTGCTTCTTTGAGAGGGCTCTGCACCTGCAGGTGAGCTTGGCCATGAGCCAAAGGTACCTCTGAGTGCCACTGGGACTTCTGCACCCCAAACTTTGCTCCTTCACTGCTTAAACCCCTCTCAATCATTATTCATATTCCAGCTCAGCCCCAACAGCCCTTGAAGGGGAAGGGGGTTTCTTTACACCCCTTCTCATATATATATATATATTAAGGCTTCTGCTGGGAAATATTTGTAATTACTGTCTCTTTAAAGTAAAATATAATTAAAAGTAATGTGAAGCCCACCAAAGCCTGCTGGCAGCTTGTGATGTGGGTGGCTGATGGGGAGTGGGGCAGCTGGACAGCTGCAGGTGCTGCAGCCTTGTTGTGGTGGTGCCTGGGCTGGGCTGTGCAGGTACCTGCTGTGAGATGCTGGAATGGGCTCATCCTGGCCTCGTTTAGCTCTAAACCAATTTCTAAATCACTAAGAGCATGAGGCTTCTCTGTCATGCCCATGGGGACACTGGGGTGCATTTTATCTTCACCCTCCCGTGGGAGATGGGGTGCTAGTGGTGCTGGGAGGAGATGCTGAACATGAAGTGCTGGGGCAGGGGGACACCCGATCCCAGATCCCACCCGGCTGCTCCTGGGGCTGTGGTAGGTAAGTTTGCACCTGGCAGAGTCTTCTTGGGTAGCAAAGTCTGATTTTCACACTTTTAAAAAGCCAGGGAGGAAGAAACAACTTGCTGAGCCCCCATCAAAGCTCATGGTCCCCACTCACCCTCTTGCAGGAGCCAGAGCTCAGCAGAAGTGTGCAAATGAGGACTGGCTCATTTAAATTTAATGCTGATGAGGAGATCTTCCTCCTCTTTCCAGCAGAGAGCAGATGTTCTCACTTCACATAGGCAAGGCATCTCTAAATCACTTCCCCAGCAGTGAGGTGGATGGTGATGTCATTGTTTATAGGTTATTAGTTATTATTTTGTAGACAAACCTGACATTTTTCCCTTTTAAAGAGACATTGGGATGGATTCTGGGTTTCTGCCACTGAAAATATCCTGGCAGTCCCATCATTAGCCTCCTTCCAAGATTCAGGCTGCTTTACTCCTAGCACATAATTAAAACAGCACTTGGAATTTTCAGCAGCTTGCAACATCTTCATGATATACGGGAACCCCAGGCAACAGCTTGTGCCGGCGAGCTCGTGCACAAACAAGGCGTGCACGTGGGGATGTGCAAGGTGTGAGTGAGGGATGTCACACAAGAGGTGGCCGAACAGGATGGTGACTCCAGTGAGGCCCGGGTGGAAGCCACATGCTGGCTGCTTGGTGTGGTTCCCTCTTCGGCGCTGGCTCTGGCTGCTCCTCACTATGCCGATGAGGAGCTGCTGGTGGTACTGGACGTGCTTTTAGCCAGTTCAACACCGTTTAGCTAAATCACAGAGCCCGTCCATGGCCTTTCTCCAGTATGAATCATAATTACCTTAACGAATCCCTGGGGAACAAGAACAGCTTGCTGATGGGTTTTAACCAGGCTGTTGGCACCATAGGCTGTGAGGGTCACTGAGTATGGTGCTGTAAAGCCCCATAATGCTTAAGGAGCCTGCTGCTGGCCCTGTGCTGCCACGCTTGCTCCACAGGCTGGTCCTGAACCAGGGTGTTGCCCTGTTCTCCCTTTTCTTGGGGTACCAAGTGGCCTTGGTGATTGCCAGGCAGCCTTCAAGCAGCTGAAGCCTATCCCACAGGGCCTGTTCCTCCCCAGCCCCAGTGACCACAGGAGCTTTCTGAGGAGCATCCAGAGTCCCCAACCCATACCAGCACCAGGGGAGAGGGATTGGCAGCTGCCCCACACTGACAGGAACCCCCCTCATCAAAGCACAGTGCACCAGTGGTCTTGAAATCTGTATCTTGGCTCTGCTTTGCTGCTGCTCCTGCTGCACCAGAGCTGATGTGCTTGAGAACCTTCACTCTGCCTTAAAACATTCAAAATGGCACAAAGGGCAGTTTAGGGGTTGTTTCGGTGGGAAGCTCGGACCCAGTAGTGGCCCAAAAGGCTTCATCTCCCCCAGGGACAGACCTGGGCAGTCCCCAGCACATCAGACACAGCCACAGTGCTAGGTCACCCCCAGCAAGTCCTGAGACCTGCCCTGAGAGCCACTCTCCTGCAGTGCCCAGGTCCCACTGTCTCAGGGCAGACCCAGCTCATCCTCATGGGTAGTGGCCACCACCCAAAAGTCACCCAGGGTTTCTTCCTGCCCTGGTGCCAGCCCCTTCCACCCTGTGAGTGCCTATCTTTGACAGCCCTGCTGCAGCCCCAGCATAGACCAGTGATACTTTAGTCCATGTCCAGCCTCACATGCATCTTCCCTCAAGTGGCAGCACAGCAGAGACACAATTCCATCTTTATCTCAGCCCAAACCAGGTTCCCTTCATCCCTTGCCCTGCAAGACCCAAGCCTCAAATGCTTCCTGTCCCCTCGCCACCACAAGCTGCCTCTGCCCTTCCCAGGCCCCAGTTCTCACCCATACCGGTGTAACTGGGGCATTTTCCACCCACAACAGCACTAAAGCAGGCACACAGCAGTTTCACGCATGGAGGAGCTGACAATGAAAGGGAACATATTAGCGCTCCCCTAACCCGTGAAGGGGAGTTAACGACATCAAACTGGTTTGGTGGTGGTGGTTTTGATTATATAGATATTTTTTTAAGATCTGGCTTCTATCTGTCATTACCATTATATTGCATAACCGAGGAGAAATCTGAATGAAGTTAATACCCGCGGAGCGTGGTACAGAATATTCATGTACTGGGAAACAGAATGAGGCAAATGTGAATCTTTATTACCAGTGGAGGTTGTTAAATATTTATATTTTCCTGTTTGAGACATGCTGTGACACATGAAACTCAATTAGAATATAACTAAAACCCATGCAAAATTATAGATAAACGGCAACAAATGCCAGGGAGCAATCTGAGCTCCCCTGGGCACAGTTTGGGGGGACAAAGATCACAACTTTGGGAGGACAGTCCCACCAAAGGCATGGCTGTCCCACAGCAACCAGCCAGCAAGCACTGGCCCAGCACTGTGTTTCCTCTTCAGGGCTGATTTTTGCCCTAAGATACCCCAAAGGAGACCCTTGGGAAAGCAGGATGGATCCTGCTTCCTTGCAAACCACCCTGCACCTTCATGCAGAGCAGCCCCAGACATCCCAGCCTCCCTGCTGGTCCCAAGAATCCCCCAAGCCCCCCACTCCTGGGCTGTGATTACTTTAATACGAATGTGTCTGGTAATAAAAACCACAGGGAGAAGGAAAGACAGATGTTAGAGAAATATATATCCAGGGCCAAATGCTGCGCTGGTGCCATGCTATGGAAATGGCTGGAGATTTCTATCTCTCAGCTTACTGCAGCCAAGCTAAGGATGTGGTCAGAGCTGCAAAATTGGGAACTGAAAGGACCGTGGGGTTAATTTGGTGATTTTTTGCACTGGGAGATGCTGGTTATCATGGCAAGGCTAGGGAGTGGAGGAGGCTGCACGGATGTGGGCTTTAAGTGGCTGCTGCCAAGGCCGAGATCAAGCAGCACTTCTGCACAATAGCCGCAGGGATGTTGCTGTGGGCTTACAGACAGCCGGACAGGCAGACAGCTGCGCTCCCAGTCCAGACAGGTATTTTCTTCCCCACCTTGAGCAATGCTGAAGCCTCCAGGCTGCTGGGATTCCCCTTGGCCTTGCAACAGCATCCCACAGGAGCATCCCGCAGCGTTGCCATGGAGATGTGGTTCAAGAGGAGCCTGGGTGCTGTACCCCTTTGGGAGGCTGGGGGACCCCTCCGCCCCACCGCAGCTGCCTCCTTGGCTGCCCCAGGATACAAAAGTGATCTGGGGACTTCATTAGTGCCACGAGGATCTTGGGCAGTGATGAGCACAGGAGCTGTCCTGGTGAGCAAAATCACAGCTCCTCATGAGCGGTAGTAACCAGGACTGTCATTAGGGTGTGAGGAGGGAGACCTGAGCAAAAGTGCAGGAAAGACAGACAGACAGGGATGTGGCACAGAGAAAGAATTGCACCTTCCCAGAAAGGATTTTGTCTGCGCTTCTCAGCTCTGCAAGCCTGGAAGGACCCCAAGTCCTTCCTGCTCCCTCTGTCTCACTCCCTTTTGGGTGGAGGGGCAGCAGGGCTCTGCCAAAGCAGTGTGGGAATGGGGACATCAACGCTCTGCTCCACACCGCCTGGGCTAACCCAGCCATGCTGCAGCACTTTCCCTCCCTGCAGCACATTTCCAACCCAATTACCTCCCAGTTTTGTCTCCTACCTCCTTTTGCTCTGCCTCGCTACCCCTGCCTGCCTGCCTCAGTGCAGGGTACTCCTGCCACTGTCCTCTTGTCCCCTCACCAGTGCTGGCCAGCCCAGGCACTGTGTGCAGAAAGGTCCTCATTTTGCCAGCAGATGAAGAACATGTCATTTAGTGAGGAAAACAACAATACAGAAAGAAAATTAAAAAAAGAAAAAATGGAGTTAAATTTAAATTAGTACTTTGCCAAGGGTCACGAGAAGAAACCCTTCCTCCTGCTTCTGACTCTGCTCCCTCGGAGCCATCAGCCTTGTCCAGCCCCAGGGGACAGGTGCTCTGCCCATGCTCATGGGGATCCCAGATCTCCAGGATTCCCACACCTGGATCTGTGGGATCCCCAGACTTTCAGGGTTGCCCAACCTGTGGGGGATCACATTTTCTATGGAAAGAGGACAGAAACCTTTCCCCAGCCTGTCCCATCCCCACAAACCTACAAACCTGCCAACAGGAGGTTCTTGAACCGATGAACCGTTCCACAGGCCTGAGACCCCTGTGCCAAGGGGTGTAAGGGGGTGCCCAGCAGCTGCACCCCACATCCCCCACCAGTGCAGGCTCTGACCCCCAGCATCAGACCACCCCTGCCAGGGCTCTGCCTCAGCAATGGAGGTTTTAATTCCAGGGAGGCCGCTTGCAGAGCAGGCTCAGAGCAGGGATTGAGCTCTCCACCAGCACCCCCATTGCAAGCAGGCTTATTATTAATAATAATTACACTAATAATATCAACATTTCCCAGCATGGTGTCTAGTACCACAGGCTGATTACCAAGCTCTGGTGATCTGCTCCAGACAAAACCAGCTCTGCCTGGAACACATGGATCCCTGGCTGGGGTGGAGAGTTCACAGAGCAATGAGGAGTTATGGACCAAGAAAGCAAAGCCAGAGACCCTCTTTTACCAGAGCTTAGCCCCAGCCCAGCCTTCCCATGGGCTGAGGGGTCCTCAGACACCATGGGGAGACTTCTTCTTGTCCCCACCTTAGGCCAGGCTGCCAGAACACATCCAGCCCCCATGGGCTCGCAGTGTGATCCCGAACTGACTGAGGCCAGGACTCCCTCCAGCAATTTTGTCTTTAAATACTCCTTCTAAATTAGATTTTGCTCTTTCCTCTGCTATTCTTCCAACCCTTTAGGACCTGGAAAACAGCTCTGTCCCATTCTTTTCCACCTGTAATTTCCAGTCATTCACCAAACCACCGATTACCTTTCTTTCCTGCTTTTCTGGGAGATAAACACATCTGTACTGGCCACACTTTGTATATCCCAGAGGCAGCCGCTATCCCCGGCACACAGTGGGGATCACAGCTCCCACACCCCTCAGTAACTGATGGAGACATCAGTCACAGCCACAGAAACACGAGTTCTAAAGCACAAGATGGTGAAGAAGAGGTGCTGAGAGGTGTAGAAAGCCTGGTGTTGTGAGCATCCTGAGCAGGAGCTTGGGAGGGAAGAGGAGGTCACATGTGGAAGCAGAATCTGGTCCAAAGGCAGGACACAGGACCTGCTTGTGTGGCCCCAAAGGGACAGGGACACCCACACTCCATCACTCATCTGATGGTGGAGCCAGGGGTGATATCAGTGCCACCATACCCAGAACCCTGGCTCTATCCAGGGCCCCATGACTAATTTGGGATGCAGTGGACATTTTTAATATGCTGCTATAAATATTCATGGGCTGTCAGCTATGAAAAAGGACCCTGCCTCCCACTGCACTGCCCTGACAGAAGGCAGCACAGTGGAGACAGACCCAGCTCTTGCTGGTGGCTGCCAGGGCACAGAAACCTTGGGGGCTACTGGGACATCCCCAGTTCACACCAGCAAGTGTACTGTTGTGAGGATGCCTGGCTGGTGCACACCTTGCAGATGGCCGAAGCCAGCTTCTGCTCAAATTCTGGTTGAACCTCAAACCAGTTTCCTCGCGTCCTTGGCAAGCGCGGGGGCGAGCGCACCGGGACGGGTGGGGGCCGCCTGTCAAACCCGTGCCTCGAATCCCGCAGAGCTGAAGCTCGCGCCTGTCACGGCAGCCTCCAGTCTGCTGAGCTGCAAAAACCTGATGAAAGCCTTGTGCTGAGTTGCAGTTCTGCTTTGCTGGCGTGCATCGCCCGGGGGATCGCCTGCCACCAGCTCCCACGGATCCACCTTTCCCTCCTGACCCCGCACCACTCAGGTATCACCACTACACCCCAGCCCCAAAAGCATCATTCCACAGGGCTATATAGCCCAGCTTCTGCATTGCTGAATAACTATTGATTCCCCTTTTATGCGCTTCACCCCAATGTATCGATTCAATTTAGCCTCTGTAATTCGAACTAAATTAGCTGCCTTTAATCCGTGGATAATTGCAGCAAGCCTGGCTCTGCCTGTCCCAGATTTAGGGGTGTCTGGGACAGGGATGAGAGCGTTGGGTCAGGCAGGGACATTCAGGCTCCTTGCCTGTGGGTGAAGCCCCCAAACAAGCCAGAAGGCATCACTCCCAAGATATTGGGGGAAGCGGCCTCAGAACAGCTGTGTTGTGGCCAAAAACCCAGCTCCTGTGGCTGGAGGCCCATCCTGCTATTTCAGAGAGAGATTTGGCCCCAAAGCCCAGGTATCACTGCCTGGCTCCTGCTTTCCTCAAGCCCTAGAGTCCCCAGTGTGGGTTTCAGCCTTACCTGATACCATGAAGTGTTGCTATGTGCCCCTGCCAGGCTGCAGCGCACAAGGGGTTAACCCCAAAATCCACACAGGTATGAGAAAAGGAGCCATCTCAGCGCTGGATAGAGCCTTGGATAAAACCCCACATGAAAAGAGGAGCCTGTTCCCCTTTGATTAGCAGCCAGAGGCTCCCTGGGAGTCCACAGCAACTCTCACCTAATTTAGCAGCTCACAAAGTGCTGAAGGCACCTCACCTGGACTGACAGCCCAGCACGACACCTGGGGGACACCCCCACACTGGTGACGAGGCCATTCAGAAGCCACTGGGGTCCCAGTCCCTCTGTGCATCCCAAAATCTCCCCTCCCACCACAAGCACCTGTAAAACTGCACCCTCCTCCCCAGACATCCTTCTCCACCCTTCTGTAAAGCCTCCAAAACACACATTTAATTTCGATTTAATGCAATAGTTACTGTGGTCGGTAAATACCGAAACCATATTAAAGGAGGATTAATAGCCGTGTAATGGCCAAGTGTCTATTGCATAACCCTTAATAAGCATCGATGGCCTCCTGCTGCCCTCCCACTGCACCACAAGAACTGCAAGGCCTCCAGACATCTCTTCCCATCCCTCCCCGCCTTCTCAGCGCTGGCCAAGTTGAGAGTCCCATGAGAAAGGGATAAGATTTCTGCCAAGCTGCCAGGCAGGAGGGGGAGATCTCCAAATGTTAAAGCTGGTTAAAAGCAAGGGCCTGTGGCCACAGCACCTTTTTGGAGTAGCTGAGCATCACGTGGGGATGATGGTCCCCAAAACAGCTTGGCACATGTTTGTGGCCATGGCAGCCAGCCTGGGGACAGCTACAAATTCACCTGCATGGCCCCTGGAGTGTGTCAGCCCCTCTCTGCCCAGTGAAAAATAGGTGTTAAGCAGCTCAGCTTGGGGGGGTGGCCAGAATCCACACCTCCTCATTGCACCAACTACTCACTGCACCCTGCAGCATCTCAATGTCAACCTGCTTTCAAGGGCAGAGACATTCACTCATCTCTAGGGTTCCACCACATTTTGGGCCCACTGTGGTGAAATTCAGCACTCAAGCTCCTCAGTTTGTCTTGGCAAAAGAGGAGCTAGAGCACAGGGTGGCTCTGGGAGAGGCTGAGCAGGGCACAGGCTCCAGGGCCACGCAGGGGTTGCAGATCGTTTGGATAGGAACAGCCAGGAGATGCTTTCACAGGAAGGTAAACTGAGGCAATGGCTGAGTCAAAAGGTCCCTCCCTGCAGAACCCCCATGCTGTGGTCTGGCACTGACCCCCCAGGTCCCTGGCACCACTCCACGTGGAAAATCAGTTTAAAAAGAAAAAAAAAAAGGAAAAAAAAAAATAAAACCAAAACACCCACACATTTTGAGCAAGCATTGGCCGTCTTCAGCTACAAATTCACTTGTCAGGAGTATTGGAATTGCTGGAGCTGGAAGGTGTGAACATCTGTGCAAAGCAAACACCGGGGTGGGGAGGGGGGAGTGCAGCCGGCTGCCTGTGGATGCTCTAGCAGGATGCAGAGGAGGGTGGTCACAATCCAACACACACCCCTCCACCCACCTCCTGGTGCAAAGGGAACCCAGCGAGCGCCACACAATGCCCCACAGAGGCAACTGTAACTCTAGGGACTCACCACACCAGCTTGCCAGCTCCAGATTCCCTTTGGGTGAATATTGGAGTAACTGGGTGCAGGATGGGCACAGAGCAACTCCTCACACCAGCCCCACATCTCCTGCCTTCCCTACACCTACCTGCCATAGGCTCTCCTAATGTTTTGGGCTGTGATGAGGCATTTCCACTACTTTCTGAGCAGCCACGCCCAGCACTTCCTGACCTCCTCTCACATCAGCACCACTGCAGCCCCCAGCTATCAAAACCTGCCCGTTTATGGCCATAATAACCCTCGGGCAGGAGCTAATTGGCTACTCAGGCATGAGCAGATTGGGTGCTCAGGTGTTAGCTCATTGGCCACCCAAGCATGGTGCAACTGGGTGCTCATGCATGAATTAGTTGCGTGCCTGGGTGTGAATTGGGCACCCATGCCCAGGGAGCCCATGTAGGAAGTAAGTGGGTGAACAAACCTCATTATTTTGCCCAAAAAACCTTCTTGGAGGGGCTGGAATTAATGATGCCCAAATTGCACCCTGACACGTGCCTCGTCTGTGGGGGGACGGACACTGGAGGAGTGTTGGACCTGGTCTGGGGACATTCCTCTCCATCCCCCCTCTCCCGCAGATGCAACATTGCAAATAACAAACAGCTTTCAAAGCCCCATCTCCCATTGATGTCACATCAATGCCAACAGAGATAAAAGCCAAGAGACCCAGAACCAATGCCAGATTTGCTGGGGAATATTAATTAGAGGGAAAGCCTCATTAGAGCAGCAAGTATGGCTGCTGGCACTGCTTCCCCCCACACCCCCGTGTGCCCTGGACCCCCAAAGAGGCATGACAGGTGTCAGCCCTCCGGCTGCCTCGGGGGGCTGAGCGATGGGGTGTGCTGCAGATCTCATTACAAATTAAAATGTTGAAAGGGTGGGGTTTTTTTCTTATTAAAAAGAAGGAAAAAAACCCTGCTTCTCCCCATCTGCAGCTGCTGGGGTTTCCAGGCAAGCCCAGAGCCCCGGGCAGGGTGATAAACCCACCCTGTGCCCTCTGGAGCAGCCTGATGGCAAACCCAAGTAAGTGTTTGCGAGGAAAAAGCAGCACATTGGTTATTTAATGCATTTTGGGGTGTTTATTGACAACTCTGCAGCTGGAAGGGAGTGGGGGGAGCAGAGGGTGCTGCCTGCTGCTGCCCCAGCCTCCATGCTGGCAGGGAAAGGGGGTCCTGTGCTGCCCTGGGGCCAGTGCCCGGCAACCTCAGCATCCAGTGCCAAAGGAAACATGGGAAGGGCTCAAGAAAACAGGTATTAAGAAGCTGCCCTGGACCTTTGAGCACCAAGACCCTGCTCCATCACCCTCCTGAGAGCCCGGGGTGCTCCCTACCAGCCCTGTCTCCTTTTAATCCCCCCAGAAAACACCACTTGCAGCAAATCAATAGCATTTGAAGAGAAATTGGTGGGTTAGTAAGAGGAAAGTAAAGAGGAAGGAAGCATCGCCAGAAGGGTTTAACAACCATGGGTTTAACAACCATGGCCACACCAGTTCCTGCAGCCAGGCAGGCCAGTTTAGTACTGCCTGCCAATGAGGAGCAGCACCCATGGGTGCCCCAGTGCCCAACCTGGCCAGGGGGCACTGAGGGGACCAGAGAGGGGGCTGCGGCAACTGAACTCAAGCGAAAAAGCCATAAAGCCAAAGGGCTGAAGCAGCCGGTGGCTCTGGGAAGTTGTGAGGTTCGCCCAGCATAGGGACACTGCTCCCAGGTAGCAGCGAGGCAGAGGCGCTGGGAGGATTGAGGTGCCACAACATCAGTTATTTATTACACAGAACTTTCTTTCCTTTTTTGTTTTGTTTTGTTTTTCCTGAGGTGAGCCCAATTCATCCTGACAGAAGTACACAGCACATTTTTGCCCGGGAGCTGCTTACAGCAACTCGCCGACAAGCAAGACTGCGTGGGAGAAAGGCACCCTGTGCCATGGGAGGGCTGGTGGGCACTGAAATGGGTTTGCCACATCGCTCCCAGCCCTGGGCCACCTCAGGGATGGCTGCCACATATGGGCCTGACCAGCCCTGGGGCCCCAAGATGTCTGGGTTTCCCCACATGGTGCTCAGCACCAGCTCTGCTCTCAGGGGATGCTCTCCTGGCATGGACACAGCACTGACGCACTCCAAGCTCTCATGAGGATGGGTGTCAAATCAATCCTTGCAGCAGATGCCAAGTTAAAAAAAAACAACCAAACAAAAAAAAAAAAAAAAAAAAAAAAACCCACACACCCAAAAAAA
>JAAGNO010019241.1:11948-24578 GCA_033439905.1 Ceryle rudis
AAAAAAAAAAAAACAAACCCCACACACGCCAAAAAAAAAAAAAAAGGCAAAAAACAAAAAAGGCAAAAAACAAAACCAGGGGAAAGCAGCCAGCCATCTGCCAAACAAGCAATTTTCAACTGGATTTCCAGAAACACTTCAGCTTTTAAGACCAAGAAAAGAGAGAAAATAAAATCCCCTTCTCTTCCACAAGCAGAGAAAGCATTCATGAGATGAGGTGCAAAATTCCTCTTTGACTTCAAAGGCATTTCTCCTGGCTGGTTACCCCCACACCCTGGCAGAACCCACTGGAAAGCCGTCGAGCAGCGCGGCTCGGCACCACTTCACTGCCAGATGACGGCATCCCGCTGGCCAGGGTGTGGGTGCCATGTGGGGGAGCCCCAGGGTGTCAGAGATGCTGAAAATGTGGCGCTTGCCCATTTGGAAGCAGGGAGGTGGAGGAACCAGGGGAAGAAAAGGGAGAAGAAAGGTTACGCTGCAGCAAAGGAAGCTTGTATGGTTGGTGACAGTGTCCTGCTTCTGCCGGGTGGGTTATCTCCCTCTGCTCGGCCAGCAGAGATGCCAAGACCTGGCAGCGCCATCCCCATGGCTGGCACCAGCAGGATGTGGCTGAATCCCCAGCGAAGCCGACAAGACCTGCAGTCCAGGAAAACTCAGAGCAAACACCTCCCTCTTCAAACACTGGCCAAAGGGCCTTTTTAGGGGTTATTTCTTGTGCTGTTACTGAAACTTTCTGCAAGCAAAGGCAGGGCCCTGAGCACCCTGTCTAACAGCCCCCATCCGGAGCACCCAGCCCAAAAATGCAGCCCCAGCCAAACCTCTCTCAGCATCCACCCACCCCTGCCTGCTCCTGCCCAGCCCAGCCATCCTCCCTGGCCCCAAGCTCCCAGTATCTGCCCCCTCCAGCCACCCCAGCCCCAGGGAAGCTCCCACAGTGCCACAAGTCTCAGGGGAAGCCGCACAACCCCACATGCCCTGTCCTGGCATAGGTAGACGTGGGCATAAACCTTTTACAAAGAAAACAAGACTTTGAAGTGCTTTCTTGAGCTGTACCAGGTCTCTGCATCATTGGCAAAGCCAGGATGAGAGGTTTAGCTGTTTGGAAGTGCCTAGGCTGGGCCTTGTGGCACATCTTCATCAGTTGTGGTAATCAGCAGGTTCTTCGTGTGCACTGTATATTCACTTAATGTATGTTACAATCTACCCTGTAATGGAAAAATACCGTGGCTGTCATAACCGGTAACACTTTCTAAAGCACTTGAATCCCAAGTCATCCAGGTGCTTTTGACAATGTTGCCCTGGGTTGCTATAGGAACCCTAATCGTTTTCCCATCTGACTTCTCCATTAACACAGGGATTTATATTTAATTTGTTTTCCTTTTCCTCAGCAAGAAGAGGCAAGGAGCGAGTGCGTGTACAAGGGGAGGAGATGATCCTAGTTGGGTGTCTCCTGGCTATGCTAAAACCAGCACTGGGCACCAGAGCTGGTTCTGCCAAGATGCTGCCAGAGGAGAGCCCAACTTCCAGCCAGAAACCATCTGGGAGGCAGCTGATGCCCAGAGTGGCTTTATTACGGGTCTCTCCTGTGTTCCCAAGCTGGCATGAGAGTCTGTCTTCCCCTCACCTTCCCACAGGCAGAGGGGCCGAGGGGCTCACAGGCAGAGCATCCCACGCAGCTCCTGGGGCGAGGTGACAGGCAGGGAGCAGGCAAAGTTGCTGCAGAGATAGGCAGTGGCTTTCCCGTCCTTCCTCTCCAGGGATGCAAGGAAAGGCAACTGGCGGTAGAGGAACCCAGAGCTGTCTCCATCTGCCAGCATCAGCACCTGCCAGAGAAGGAGCTGTGAGAGCTGGGGAGTGCAGCCAGCATCAGCCAGCTGGTTCTTCCCTCCCCACAGACATGGCAAATGCTACCAGTGTCCCCCCACATGCTCACCCAAAGAGAGGAGGAAACAGGCAGCAAAAGGGACCCGTGCCAGCCCTCTGCCAGGGTCCCTCTGTGGCCACATCCCACCACACCTGCACAGGAGGGAGCACATGATCCACATCCTCCCCAGCAGCTTACCTCCCTTTTCCACTCCAGATACCTGGCAACCAGGAATGAAGCACAGGAACCAGTGCACAGTGGTCTGGAGGGTTCACTGAGGACACACCCAGACCAGGGGCAGCCCCAACCCCAGCACCAGCTGCAGCATCGCCCCATCCCACCCCACAGCCCAGCTCCTCCAGATGCTTCCCAAAAAACCCAAGACACTGGCACACAGTGGGTCTGGGGCTCTGCCGGCTGACACGGCAACACCAGCCAGAGGTGATGACAGGGCTGCCGTGATAATTAGTTTTTCCGAAAGGGAAAATGTTCATTGAAGCCTCAGGGCTTGTGAGCTAAGCATGGGAAAGGCCAGGAGCTGGCAGGGAGCCTAGTGCAGACATGGATGCAAGGGGTGAGCAAAATGGGCTTCCCAAGGCTCAAGGCACGGCAGCAGTGTCTGGCTGCTGGAGCTCGTGGCTCTCCCTCACCCACCCTGGCCCCAGCCCCACACGCGTGTCCACCACAGTGCACACTGAGCACTGACACGCTCACCACATGTACCAACTGCTTCTGCCACAGCGCACACATCTCCCCCCGCAGCCCTGCTCAGCCGGCATGCAGCATCCTCTGCCACCAACCCAGAGCCAGAGGCAAACCAACACCCGCACTCAGCAGGGACACCTGTGCAGCCTCACCCATGCCTGGCAGGGGCTCCTCACCATGTCCCCAGGGGTGTCACAACATCACTGAGACCTTGGCCTGGGTAACAGATGCCACAGTCCTGTCCTCCGACACCCCACATCTCCTGCTCAGCCCCTGCCCTGACCCAGCTCTGGCTCAGCCCATCTCCCTGCCTGCCTCCTGCTCCGCTCCCAACCTCTTCCTCCCCCCGTTGCCTTTGTCTGGAATTAATTCCAGGAGTGATTAATTACCAATTCATGTCCAATCTGAAATTCATTATTCATTTTTCTCACAAGCTCCCCAAGGTCCTCTTGCGGGGCCAGGATGAAGGCGAGTGGCAGGCGAGTGCTCTGCAGCTGAGCAGATAATGGGATCTTTCATAATTACCCTAAGGACCATTAACAGGGCAGGGATCTATACCAGGAACCAGGATCCAGCCCCAGAGAAGGGATCCAACCCTCTCCGCTTCCGGCACTGGGACCCCCAGGGGAGCAGCCGCCAGCATCGCCCCCAGAGCACCCGCACCCCCGCGGCAGCTGCCTGCGGCAAAGGGCTCCTCTGGGCACAGGGTCTGTTTAAACCTGTGACCTCAGTGCCGTTTTATCATCAGCATCTCCCCCCAGCAAGGATTTCAATGTGAAGTTTGTAAGGAATTAATTACCGTAACAACCTAATTAATTGTGTTCCTGCAAATGAGTCTAGGCCCCAGTGCCTTGCCAGCACTGAGGGAGTGGGGGCAGCAGGGGACACAGTGGTGACATTTCCCCAACTCATCGAAGACAATTCCCAAAGCTGCTGCACCCCCAGAGTGGATGACCTGGAACTGCTCTGCTTCTCGGGATGGGGAAGGAGAGCTGGGGAGCAGCTGGGTGGGAAAAGGTGCGCCCACATCTCTGTGCGACGCAGCACGGGAAGGGGGATGGTTGTCAGGAGGCTGCTCCTGAAGGCAGCGTGGCCCTCAGAGCAGTGGGATTCTCCTCCCTTCTCTCCATCACCTCTGCAAGGTGAGGAGCTGTCACTACTGCCAGAAATCAGGCTGGCTGTGAGCAATGAGCATGGCATGAGGGAAACCCCTGCAGGACAGCTCAGAGGAAGTGAGGCTCTGCCCATTCCCTGTCACCCTCCATTCCAGCCAGGTGATGCTGAAGAGACACGACTGCTCACCCCTGGCCTCGGTGACAGCAGGGAGAAGCAGCCGTCACTGTGATGGGACAACCTGTCTGCTGGAGCTAGACTCAGCAGCTGTCATATTAGGAATGAGCAGGAGGAGCTCAGATCCTGCACACTTGTGCCTGGGGAAGCAGACATGTGCCTGTGGGGCTGTACTCCTCTACGGAGAGAGCTTTCCCCTCCTGCCACGCTCCTTCTGCCAGGAAACAAACCCAGGCTGCCGAACAGGACACCTTCTGATCCATTCCACCATTGCAACATGAGAAACACGCAAGGGCAGGCATGGGCAGCAAGGGGTGAGCAGAGGCTGGACCCCTGCCCTGCTGCCAGCCTCTTGTTGCAGCCCCCCCCAAGCTCACACACACACAGCTCAGATGGGCACCACTGTCCTTGGGCACCCCGTGGCTTCACTCCCCATGGAAATATCTATCTGGAGCACCCAGCCCCAAGGAAGGCAATAGCCTGGGGGAAATGGACCTGCCACTGGAGAGCGAGCATCCCCAGCAGGCTGTTCCCAGCTGGAGGGAACCAAACCACAAGGGAGGATAGGGAAGTGCTGCGCCTATCTGCTCTGCTCAAGCCCCCGAAGCCAGCAGCAGCATCCCCTATGCCAGAGCCCACATGGGCCTGAGGGACTGGCAACTGAACCAGCTGCAGGGAGAGGGAGCAGGGTATTAGCAGTGGCCCTGGGCTCCCCACTGCCACCACTGTGCTCCCATCCCTGCAAACTGGGTCACCTGCTGTAATCCTTCAAAGGGAGAGAGGAAGAGCGCAGGAGCAAAGGCCTCCTATGCAGCACGGGGACCGGCATGGCTGAGGGTGCTGCTGGATGGGAGATGGTGGAGGAAGGATGGAGAGCTGCATCCCCACCCATGCTGCCGGGCAGAAGTTGTGACCATCCTCCAATATGAGTGTTAAACACCACTGGGCACATAGGCCGAGGATCAGGGATGAAAGCTTCCATGGCCTGAGCTAACATGAGGACAGAGCAGGAGATCCTGTGCTGATGGCTCAGCCCTCCCCAGTTCACCCCAGCTGGAGTCACAGAGGGAAACTGGTACTTTGGCCTCAGTGTCAGCTGCCCACCTGCTGTGGTTCAACCAACCTGTCAGTCCCTGGCACCAGGATCCCAACAGGTAGGGATGAATCTGGCCCAGAGGCTGAACCGCTGAGCTTCCTCACCTGCAGCCCAGCCCCACTCCCCCCAGCTCAACAGCTTTGCCAAGGCGACAGCCACCCGTCCCCAGGACAGGGCCACTTCCCACCAAACATGACGGCTGCCAGCTGCCACACTGCCCTTCCCTGCCAGCCCCGCGGGCAGCAAACAGCTCTGTCCCTGAGGCTGCACAGCCCCTCCGTGGGATGCAGTGGGTGACACATCTCTGAGTTGGATGCAGAGGAGCAGAGAGAGGCGGTAACCCCAGCACACAGTGACAGCACAGCTGGGGACAAAGCTTTTGGGAAAAGCCAGCCCCTCCTGGCCAGAGGTACCCACAGTCGGAGTGAGCTTCCCAAGGAGGCAAGGGTTGGCTCCAGGCAGAAGGTGACCCAGACACTGGCTGGATCTGCACCAGGCATGACATATCTACACAGGGCATGACACATCCGCACTGGAACTAAAGGCTTCCCCTTGGGAGAGCAGTGCTGGGGACGCCGGGCTGCGGCTGAGAGCAGCGTAAACAGCCAGCAGCAACAGCAGCCACTGCTGCGGCCGCTCCCTGGGCTGGGCTGGGCTGCCAGCACTCTGTGCCAGGGAGAGGGGTGCCGGGGCTCAGCCACAGCCCTGATGGCTGCATTTTACAGATATGGAAAGGTCAGGATGCTTCCCAGAAGGGAGGCAGGAGAGGAAGAGGAGGGTGGATGCTATAGCTGCACTGGGAGAAAGGATGAAGGCACCGGCAATGCAGGTGGCAGCAGGGAGCAGCTGCACAGCAGCCCAGGCAAAGCTGGCAGGCAGGGCTGGCACCTTTACCTTGTTTGGGCTGAAAATGGAGTGCACACAGCGCAGCATCTCTTTTGTGTCTTCTCCTTGGGGGTCCCCACAGATAACGACCTGTCCAGAGAGAGTGTGGGTGGCAGGAGGGAGGAAGCAGAGAGCTGTGACTGCACCCACACCACTGCTGGGCCTCCTCCCCCCAGTAGGTCCCGTAGGGGACACGTAAGCCCCAGCCCGTACCTGTTTGAGGGTGTGATGGAAGATGGCAGTGGCCCGGGCCATCTCTGGCAGGGTTATTGGGATCTTCTGCAGCCTCTCTGAGTAGGCGGCCAAGACCTGCCCAGCTTTTTCCACCCATTCTGTATGGCCAGAGTAACAAGCCGCTCGAAGCAGGTTTGTGACAGTGACAGAGTTGGCAGTGGGCTCTGCTCCATCTTGATCTGCAGGTGAAAATAGCTCCTCCATCATCAGAATGCCTCACCACCCTACAGCTTGGTCCTTCAGACAGACATCACCCCTGCCCACCCGAAGCTGCCCCACACCATAACCCAGGCTGAGCATGGCCACATCCCTGAGCTCACCATCCTTCAGGCGCAGGAGCAGAGAGGGATCATCAGCCTCACTGGAGAAATATGCAAAGCCTTTGGGGTCCCAGAAGAGCTTGTCTTGCATGTGCTGGAGCTGCAGGGCCCACTCCAGCCAGCCCTGCTCCAGCGAAGCTTCATACAGGTCAAAGAGGGCCTGGATGACAAAGACATAATCCTCCAGGAAGCCCTGGATGGGCACAGAGCTGCAGTGGCAAACAGAAAAACAACATCAGGGTCTCTACACCAGTCAGGTGGGAAATATTCTCCAACCCAGCAAAGCCCTGCCTACTGGTCTCTGCTACCCAAGGAGATGCCATCTCAGAGCTCAGTCCAAGACAAGCAGTGGCTATGCCAAGTCATCACATGGCTCAGCCCTTGGTTTCTGTGCAGGGAAGGCTCCTGCCAGCTTAGAAGATGGAAGAACAGGAAAGAATTTGACCTCAATTGCTCCTCACTTGGTGGGGGGCACTAATCCATCCCAAACTGCACTGAAGGCAGTTCTGCACAAGGCAAACAGCCTCCCTCTGTCCAGGTTCAGTCCTGCCTGGAGGAGAGGAGGACAGGGACCACTGGGATCTGGGCAGCACCTGTGGGGAGACCAGTCAGTCTGTAGACACTCTCTGTACCCCTGCTCACCTCTGCTCCACTGTGTTGTCTTTGCCCTGGTAGCAGCTCCTGAGCAACCTCCCACTGGCAGGGTCGAAAAGGTGTCTCCGCAGGAAGGCAGCTGCCTGGGCAGCCCGGCTGATGTACTCCTGCTCGGCCAGGACTGCCCCAGCCTGGGCAAAGCCCGAGATCATCAGCCCTGGGTAGGCACAGACATGGGGACAGGCTCAGGGGGAGCACAAGGAACCAGCAAAGCTGTCACTATCTTTCCTTTCAAGACTGCTCAGCATGAAGCTCATTCTCCCTGAGGTTTCAGGCAAGTCAGGACTCAGCCATCAGCTCTTCCATTCAGTTCAAACCATTAAGAAAGTCACTTACTGTGACCAAAGAGACGGGCAGAGTGCTGCAAGGCCAACAAGAGCCCAGCCTTCACTTGTGGGCAGAAATAGGGCGTAAGAGAGTCCTCCTGTTTGCAGGATGTGATGTAACTCCAGCTCACACCATCTCTAGACCCAGCTACCCAAGTGTTTACAGCTGGGAGGAGTGCCTGGGGTACTGCAGTTACTACCTGCGGCAGGACACCCGGACAGACAGACACAGAACATGCAGTGGAGGGGGTGAGCTCTGCTCCTGACTGGGTCCCGAGGCCCCAGCTCAGTCCCCTTCCCGAGTAGAACTGGGGAGTTGGTCTGAGCCAGAGGAAGAGTTTTGCTGCTCTCTGCTGGCAACAGGGGAGAAAGATAAACCCAGAAAGATATCCCAACACTCGGCAGCCCCAGATTGCTGGGACATAGAATCGTTTAGGTTGGAAAAGACTGTTAAGATCATCAAGTCCAACTCTTAACCCGGAAGTGCCAGGTCACCACTAAACCATGTCCCTCAGCACCATATCTACAAGTCTTTGAAACCCCTCCAGGGATGGGGACTCCACCACTGCCCTGGGCAGCCTGTTCCAGGGCTTGACAACCCTTTCAGGGAAGAAATTGTTCCTAATATCCAAACTAAACCTCCCAAAGCTCCAGATCCCAGCCCACCTACCACCTCTGCGGGGGGGCTGTCCAATCCCGGTAGGACTCATTGCTACAAGCCCCCCAAACCATGCTGTCCAACCATGACCCTGAGCAGAGCCACCTCTCACCATTCCATGCTGCCAGCATCTTGGTGTCCAGGTGTGGCCGTGGCCGCTGTGCCCGGGCTGAGGACAGCCTCTGCCGGCCTTCCTGCAGCAGGACATCCAGCCGCCCCGGCTCCAGCCCAAACCGAGCTGCCGTCAGCTCCGGGGAGCCATGGACAATAAGGACATTCTTGCCCTTCAGCTCCTGATGGGGGTCCTGCAAGGAGAGCCCCGTTCTACAAACAATACCAGGCTGAGGGGTTGGACCCCTGTGCTTTGGGGCTGTTCAGTGCCCAGGGGTGAGGTTCTCCCACCAATGCTTCCGCTGCTGGGCAGGTTTTTGCTCTCCCTCACCTTCATGGGGCTCACATTGCCAGTCTCCTTCACTCCATAGTGGTTCATGAAGACATCTCCCAGAGTTGTCCCCTCTGTAGCCCCCTCAACAGAGTCAGGAAGGAGAGCCCGGATTTCTTCAGCTGTCCACACACAGAAAGCTCCTTCTCGCTTCTCTCGGGATGTGGTGGTTGGGTAAGAATCAGCATCTTCTGCACTGTAGAAACCTCCAGCCTGAAAAAAAATAGCAACAGAGACACCCTCCAGTGACCAGCAAAACATATTCAGCCAGTTCCTCATCACTTCTGGGCTGGCAGTCGGGACAGTGCCCCAGACTGAGCTCAGCTAGGACAAGAAGGATGGAAGAGCAGCCCCAAGCCATGTCCCAGTGTAGGGTAAGATGCTCCTTTGGCCCAGCTCAGGGAACAACCTACCCGGTCACTCAGGTCCCGTGAGACATAGAGCAGAATGTCTTTGGCAACATCAGCAAAGAATTCATCGCCAGAGATCTGCAGCAGGCACAGGGTGGATGTCAATGTTACAAGGGGCAGGGGGAGGCAAGAGACACAGCAAGATATAATAAGAGATTCAGATGTAATGAGCTGGTAAAGGAGGAGAAACACATTTGAAAGTCCAGGGATTTCAAACATGGGATGGATTCAAAGTAAAATCTCTAACAGAAATCTACAGGCACAGGAGAGCAACTCTGGAGTTAGGCCATTGTCAGAGGCAGCAGCATGTGTTTGCTGACTTGCAAAGTCCAGCCAGAAGGCTGTTCCCTCCCCAGTTACAATCAAAACCCTGGGGCTAGACCGTCATGGATTTGTGCAGCGTTTCTGGATGAACACCAGTAGATGAAAAGGACTATGCCCTTGCTCCATGCCCTTGGGATGGGCAAGATCTTGGGGAATGGGCTTTGAAACTGCTCTCCAAACAAAGCCAGCACTCAGCATGTTGAGGGAGTCACGCCGCAGAGGGATGCCACAGCTGTACCTGAAACGCTCTGCTATATGTAGCTGCCAGCTGTCCCTGGTCATACAGCATCTTCTCAAAGTGAGGAACATGCCACTGCTGGTCGGTGGAGTAGCGGTGAAATCCCTGCAAAGACCAAGTAGACATGTCTCCAGCCCACGCTTCCTTGGCATACCGGGAATTTACTCCCAAGGCTTTCCTCCTACCTGACCGATGTGGTCATGGATGCCCCCATGGGCCATCATCTTTAGGGTATGCAGAGCCATCTGCAGTGCCCGGGCACCTTCTGGAGTTGTTCGGTGCAAGGCCCAGTATGTGAAGAGGAAATTCAAATTCACTGAAATACAGGGAGAAAGCAGGAAGCTACTGGGGTGTGCTCTGGCCCCTGACACTGCCTGCCCCGTGGTGGACCTCAGCTGCAGAGTCCAGACTGACCTGGGGTGGGGAACTTGGGGGATTCAGAAAAGCCACCATAGTCCTCATCATAGGAGTTGGAGAGCTGCTGGAAACACGTGGCCATCACCTCTTTGGATGGTGGAGGTGACTCCTGGCCCTGCACACGGATCTCAGACCTGTGTAGCAATGCTTCCAGGATCTTCTGGCTGTTCTTCAACAGGGCATCTTTGTTCTCCTTCCACTAAGATGCAGAGTGAGAAAGTCAGTTCTTTCATTTTTTGCCTCTCCCTCTGCTTCCTGCATTGCATCAGTCCAAACTGCACCTTCAGCTCCCAGTCCCACTCCTCAGAGCAGTTCCAATCTGTCTCTAACCCAGACACGTTCTCTGGGTCTCATGACTGTACCTCTTAACTCAGTCAGCCATCAACTCTTCAATCTCCCTGGACCCCCTCTGGTTGAGTGCTGCCAGCTATACCATTCCTGCTCCGTACCTGCTCTGCAATTCGGAGCAGCACAGTGCGAAAGCCAACACGATGGACTCCGTCTTCAGGAGGGAAGTACGTCCCTCCTACAAAGGGTTTGAGGTCTGGAGTCAGCCAGACACTCATGGGCCAACCACCTCCACCGCTGGTTGCCTGAAAGACACATCACAGGTGTGCCAAGGTCACGCAAGAGGCACCTTCTGCTCTGTACCCCTCCAGCACATACACTCTCCTCACTGGAGGACAGACATGGGCTTCTCTCCCCCCATACGATCATGCATGGCCCCATTCAGGTTCTGCTTGCCTGAGGAATATGACCATGAACCTCATCTTGAGAGAGCCAGACAGAGCCTCCCAAGCCCTGCTTGTGCATCCCTTACCTGCACAAAGGTCATGTACACTTTGTCCACATCTGGCCGCTCCTCGCGATCCACTTTGATGCACACAAAGTTCTTGTTCATGATCTCCCCTATCTCCTTGTTCTTGAAGGACTCCTCCTCCATCACATGGCACCAGTGGCAGGTGGAGTAGCCAACTGAAAACAAGCTCAGGTGAGTGAGGAAAGGCCCTTTGCAGGGAGGACACACTTTACAGGGAGACAGCTCAGAAGTGGGGAACTCTACTATGGGATGGGCAACAAAGCGTGGAGGAAAAAGGCCACGTGCAAGCATGGAGGCTTGGAGGGCCTCCTGGGTTATCCTAAAGTCTGTCTAAGGACTCTATTCCTTGATGCAGCCCATCTTCAGACAGAGCTATTAAAGCACACAGCCCTCTCTTGCTAGCAGAAAATTAGCACTCAGTGTCCACCCTGACCTACACGGCTACTCATGCACCAGTGCAGGACACAGCCTGGCTTATCCGGTCATCTAATGAACCACAAGTGGGAATGGGAATCTGTTTTGTTTCTAGTTACCTGACAGGAATATCAGCTTGTTTTCTTTCTTTGCTTTATCAAAGGCTTCCTGGCCCCAAGGGTACCTGTGAACGGAAGGCAAGAAAGGAACTTCTGGAGTCACCGCTGCCAGGACCTGGGCTCCTCTAAAGCTGCCTGAGAAGCTCTGCCCAGTGGAGAGTGGGCAGGACAGCCAGGACACGTCTGGCTCAGGAACATGGACCCTGAGTCCGCAGGGAGCTGTACAGGAGGCCAGGCTGTCTGCTTGCCATCACTTCCATGGCAGCGGGGCCCTCAGCCCAGGGACTCAAGGAGAGGAGAAAGGAAAAAGGCACCAGTCGCTCTTACCAGTCCACAGGGTTGTGAGCATGCTGCAGGAGATAGGGGGATTTCTCATTAATCAGGCGGTTGGCGTGATGAGGGATGCTGGGGGGGCTGCTTGTCCCCCCTGTGGCCATGGTCACACTCCCTGTTAAAAACGTGCACCTGCGACACCAAACAGGCTCATCATTTCCTTGCTCACCACAGCAAAGCACAGCCCCCGGAGAGAGCTGAGACACCCCAGACCCATCACCACTTTCACCCCAGCTCCTGTGAAGTACAGCCCCAGGATGGGGTGCTGCTTCTTGTGCTGGGGGAACCACCCTGAGCCCCAGGGCTGGGTGGCTCTGGGACTCAGTTCACCTCCATCTCCTCCTAGGACCCTACAAAGTCTTCCCACTTGCTGGAGGCTCCGGTGAGGTTGTTCTCCTCCAGCTCGGCACAGGGACACCCTCGGGACCACTTATCCCCAAGGCCCTCCCTGCCTCCAACCCCCAGCCCGCTACCAGCAACATCCTTTGGGGGGCACAGCTGTGGGTAAGGGAGCAGCATCAGTGGGATGTGACCCGTGTGTCCTCAGAGGGGAAAATCCTCTTCCATGGGTGCAGGGGTAGGTTGGGACCAGGGTGTACGCAGGGCGGCCCAGGCTCTTCAAGGTGAGGGGAGAAAGGAGGGGACCAGAGAGACCATCCTGCTGCTGGGCGGGATGCAGGGGGGTGCAGGGATGCAGAGCTGGGGCACAGGGATGAAAGAGAGGTTCAGGGATGCAGGGCACTGCAGGGATGCAGGAGTGGCACAGGGATGCAGGAGGGGTGCAGGGATGCAGGAGGGTGTGCGAGAGGGGTGCAGGAAGGTGGTGCAGGGAGTATGTAAAGTCGTGCAGGGAGAACAGGGACGCAGGAAGGATTCCAGAGAATACAGGGTGTAAGGATGCAAAAAGGATTTAGGAAGAAATCGGGGGGATTGCGGGGAGATGCAGGAGGGATACGGGGCGTTGAAACGCCCCGTTGAATTCAGGGGGGTGTGAGAGGCGCAGGGAGGACGCAGGGGATGCAGGAGAGGTGCGGGGCTGCCGGGAGGATTCAGAGAGCGAAGGGGCGGGGGCGGAATCAGC
>JAAGNO010019243.1:8895-27995 GCA_033439905.1 Ceryle rudis
GGACAGTAAAAAAATTTTTTTTAATTATTTTTCAAACATGGGCAAGTTTCCACTGTTCCTGCCCATTATTTTGTTGATTCATTGAATGAATGACTGAAGGCTGATCAATAGGAAACATTCTAGAGATCCCAAGGAAACTTTTCTTCACATGAAAGTGCTTCAAAAAGTAAGCAAAATGGAAAAAAAAAACCAAACCCACAGCCCCAAAACTCAGTGGCATGAAAGACTTTTATCAGGAATTTGCTCATGGTAAGGAATTTGCATATAAAGCATACAAGACAAAAAAAAGGTATATAAGTTCTGCTTAACTTTCTATCACTTTCTTAATGTGGGTTATATGAACCCTCAGAATGTTAAGAGCTTTCTGAAAGTTTAAGGTATATTTCAGAAAACATGAAATTGAGTATAGCTTTTTTTTTTTTTTTTTCCTAATTTTTCAATAAGTCTTGCTCAGATTCTTCATTCTTCTGGTACTGAGAATATTTCACTTGGAAGCATGTTATCACATTACCATTCAGAGTGGTATGACATTGCTTCACACTACAGAAAAAGGACCATGACTATCTGCAACAGCAGCATGAAACCAGAGTTCAGTACCTTCTTTTCTTTGCTGCCTACTCTGGGCTGCATAAATCTCTGCTGAAGGTAGCATTCACAATTCTAGCATTAAGAAACAATAAAATCTGAGCTGCAGATGCTCAAATAAGATACTGCTTGTGGGGACAAAACAAAGTAATCCTCTTTTGTAAGAAATACAGATTTCATATTTCATATCCAGTACTGCAACCATTGTTGTGTCAAACCACAAAGTCATCTTTGCGGTCAGTCAGGTTTGAGAAAAGAGAGATAAAATCCTGAAGAGAGACACTGAAAACCTGAACGTCACAGTAGGTAAAATGCACAATCTAATGGAGAAAACGTGCCATCACAGAGGAGATAACAGAAGCATTTTCCTCAATATATGTGTTTATACAATGCCAGGTTACAATTCTCCTCTTATTCAAATGCAAAAAAAATTAGCATCAATAGACACTGAGGTTTCCAATGATGTCCATATAGAATGAGGTTTGAATACAAATAAAATCCTATATATATTCTGGCAAGCTTATTCCTCATAGGCTATAGGACAATAAAACTCCAGCAAACAGTCTGGATAATGAAGTGTATGATGCATTGTTATTTCCACACACAGAAGACAAATGAGGAAGGGAAGTAGAAAGCTATTATACTGTTAAGAAACTTCATATCTGTATTTCCCAAGTGTCTGCTTTACCTAGAAGTAAACTTTTATTCATGAAAGATATATTTCTAATTCATGCAATTATTTCTGGAGCCATCCAGCTCATGAGATGGGCTCAGGGCTTGCCCGTACTTTGATGGATACCGCAGAGCTCACCTCCCATCTGTGTGGAAAGAGCCAATATTGTACGTCACCACCAGTCATCACATGTCCTTTGCAATGACATCACATATCCAGCATCAGAAGGATCAAGCTTAAATCACTGGCCATCAGGTATTCCTAGGCAACCCAGATTTATTTGCTGTGTTCAATGGCCATATGCACAACAGGTGCTGGAAACTCACAGGACATGCCCATCTCAGGTGCAGTGTCAAGTAAACAGAGTTTTGATGTTCTCCAGAAGTTCCAGATAAACCATTCTCTATGCCATCATTGAAGCACCCCCTGAAAATACTTTTCATGTGCATCAGATTTAAGTCTTTTCCATGCTATGAGGCACTTTACACATTTTCAGTTGCTATAATAGCACATAGAATCTGAAGTTGATCTTCAGGTTCAGTTACGATTTCATTTGTATGACAAATCATTCCCATATTAATGTACTGCACTGCTTACCTTTGCATCAGGTATTCTATGTTGTTTTAACAATGCTTTTGAAAATATACACAAAAATGAAGTTACAAGGTAGCTAGTGTGAACTTTCACAATTTTCAACTCCTCCAGAGGTATCAATCATTATAGTTACAAACTGTACCCAAACAAAACTTCAGAATACAAATAGGAGCTTCATCCCCTCATACTCTCTTAACAGTATATCAAATAAACACAGGGATATCCACCAGAGAGAAAAAAATACAAACTGAACCAGAACATTTGCAGCACAGAATTATTTTGTGTCTGACAAGTGCAAATTCTTTGTCATAAACTGAAAGACCCTAAGATTTATAATGAAGCTACAAAATACCTAGGAAAAGAGGTGAGAACTCATCTAACTGCAATCTTCTGAAGTTGCCCTTTTAGCTTGCATTTCACAGCTCATTTACAATTAAACACAAAGCCTGTTTTTATGTTTAATATGAACATGAAAAGAGTAAAGGTAATCCACACCAAAAAAAAAAAAAAGGAGTAAAAAGAACAGCTTTATCTAATAAAATCAAATCTGCCTCGAGTTCTTTTTCCAATGAAAAGTGAATTTATAAACAGTGGTTCCTGGCTGTGCTATCTGTCAGTGCAATGAGGCCTTCATTAAGCTTTTACCAGTTGTTTATATATTGCAAAGCACTGTCATACTGTATTCCCTGACAGTGTATTTTCACACTTACAAAATAAATACATAGTTTATTATTAAAGTTACATACTGAAAGATTCAAAAACATACTCACTACAGAAAATAAGGATTCTGGTCACTGTGAAATACCATTTTTCTAATTGAATTAAAAACAGAAGGAGGATCTCCATTTGTGATTGAACACTTGAATAGATCACTGCAGAAAAATGAGTTGCTAACTGTGAAGGAAAGTACAGGCAAGAAACAAAGATCTTTCCAATAAGTAATATGGAAAAAAGGGAGGAGTAATATGGAAAAATGGGCGGGGAGCAGGCAAAGTTACCACATTAATGTCAGTGGAATTATGAGGGATTATTTACTTCTGTCAAGGGGCTCCCTTTAGTGTCTGGTTTTGGGAGAATTTGCCATTCATTGCCCTTCTTCTAAACCTACAATTAATCAAGAAAATCCTCCTAAAAAAATCTACAGGCAATTTCATTTTTTGTTGAAGGAGACAACATGAGTTTATTTTAGCACTAAGTTTTCAGCTAATAATTAGCAACGCTGTTTTGAATTCTTACATGTCATGTTTTATTCAGTAGTTCATAATTTTTTTAGGGACACAGTAATCCATAATATAAACAACAGTTTGGATAGATACAATGCCATCTCTCGGTTATGGATACATTTATTACAAACAAGCCTTTATTGTGCATCCTCTTTTCCCAAAACTATTTTGACACTGAACATAAAAACGTTGGAATAAATGGCACATGATGCCAAAGCATTGAAGTATCAACTCTTTGTGCTTTGTACATAACTTTATTACAATGTTTTGTATTTCACTGGCTTTATTTTGAACATAGGAAAGGAAAAAGAATGAGTGAGCCAGTGAAGGTAAGAAATTTGTCAGGGGAAATAAGCAAGACTTTGAACACTGGTATTTGAAGGTGGCAGGCAGGAGCTCAGCTTTAAAAATGACTCATGTACCAGGAAGCCTATGAGAGGCTTGTCTTTCTCAGTGTCCTGGATTATAATCTCTCTCATCATAATCTTTCTCACTGGTCTTTTTTTCATTATCTTGCCTGTTAGCTGTGCACATGGAAAGCCATCGCTGAGTCCTTTTTTTTTTCATTACTTCAAGGACTTTTCCAAGTGGAAGTCAAGCTAAGGCAATATGTTTACCTTGTTTTCTTCATTTAAAGCACTAGAAAACAGAAGAAAATCAAATGACCATGCTAAAGTTTGCAGGGAAAGATTATTTTAGCTGAATTGGAAAAAGTACACAAATTTTGTATTTCAGGAGTCTGGAGAAAAAATTACCCTGAACTACAGCTGTCCTAGAATGAGATGCTGATAATGGAAGGCAATTGTGAATACTGGAGCAGGTAAACATCTCTGAAAATATAACCCACGTGGAAATTTTAAACAGTAGTCTAGTCTCACCATAAAATTTTATAAATTTTTTAGTTCATAGTTAATTACTTTAATTTTATACAGATATTCTTATTTTAAAATTTACTCTTTGTCCCTTAACCATTCACAGAGGCAAATAGTTTTGCTGGGTTTTTTTTTCCATGATGTTTAAATCAACAGGCCACTTTGTAGCTAAAGCAATCACATTTTGAACATATGTCTATGAAAAATATTTTTCATTTTATTAACACTTTTATTACATTAGACTTGAACAAATGCAGCCAGTCAATAGATTAGAAAAACCCTAAGTGTCCCAGATCTTTCTACATTTCAATGTCTCAAGCGAATGCCATGGTTTATGCCAGTATAAAAAAAAAAATAGAAGACTATAATGTATGTTCTATTTGAAACAAGTGAGAACTGTCTCTGGTGAAGCCAAATACCAGCAAAAATTTCAAGAATTACACTTACACTGGGAACATTGCAATATATATAGTTCCCAAGGATAAAAAAACCCACAAGTATAATGCCTGTTAATTTCCTGTCTTTAGTCAGTGTTGTATAATACTTTACTCTTTCCTGACTGTCTCTTGCCTCTCTTTAGCACCCCCCTCTTGAAACAGGGCATCGATTGTGAGCACACTGGTTTTTTTAAAGTTTAAACTTCTCATTTAACCATTTCAAGAAGATATGCCTTTAAATATGCAGTCAGATTCAGAGGGCTATAGCAATATTTCTTCTGTATTTACACTGTATAGCTATATTATAACTTCTAAAATTCAAGCACTTATTTAGATTATCTTGACATTTCCATATCTTATGAGGAATGAGGTATGAATTATTTTGGAAAAATATCTCTATGATGGGAATCCCTGGACATTAAGTGAAACAGCAGGTTCAATTCTTTCTGAATAACAGGTTTTGATCTATTATTCTAATCATCCTCTACCTGATCTTAGATGCTTAGAGTAATAGCAGATTATGCAATATAGAGGTTATTTCTTTGGCCACTAACGCTGACAATCAAAAATACAAGATGCATTAAAATTTAGAATTTCATTCTCAGTCTACACAGGAGCAAAATGTATTCTATAAACACATGCAAAATGTTGGCAGGCAACTATGACAAGACCTGAGCAGCCCAAGATGTTATGCTGATCTCTTTGAACCTGTGTTGTGCCTAACTTGCCCTTTGTCTATGTTTTGGTAGGAGATCCTTTTAGAAAGTTGCTGAGACCCCATATTTTGCTTTAAGTGTGGGTGGGTTTCTTGCTTTAGAAGTACTGACAAGGAAAGTGACATTAATTAAACTGAACACTGACTCCAGCAACTAGTTGTGACTGTAATACTACTTGCCTTTTCCTGGATGTTGGATAAAAAGCAGAAATGTAAAGGTTATGTGATTTGCCTTCTTGCAACTCCCCCTGATTAATGGGCCACAGTGCTGAAAGACATCCCAGAGCTCTGCTTTTTACAGGTGCTACCAAAATTTTACACAGATACATAAGGCACTGAAACACTTTATTTATTTAATTTTTACCATTAACATGAAGGTTCAAGGTGAAGGCAACTTCCACTGTTGGGCTGTCGCTAAATAGTTACAGTAACAAAAGGCTGTCCCATGCTGCTGCAGCAGCAACCTTATGCTCCTCTCCCACGCAGATAATTGCAATCCATGGGGCAGAAGCAAATTGCCTTCTCGCCACATTTGGTTGTTTGTTGATGATGTTAGTTACCCTGAGTTCTCTCCAGAGTCAGAGAGGGATAAACTTAATTTTTCCCTCATTACAGTCATGACCTGTTTGCTCACCACAGCAACGTACTGTGATACACTAAACCTCTTCAACTTCATATACCTTATGGGGAAGAAAGCCTCACCTCAGCAGCAGTGGCACTTGGCAGGGATGAATAACTCCTAAACAAGAGCCAAAACACTTCCAGCAGAGGCACATCCAGCATGAACTGCAGCTCCCACTGAAATAATTGATTTGAAGTGATGGCTGCCATCCTGTACTGAGAGTTGTACAAATGGGCAATGTGCCCTTCTGCTGAACTCTATTGATCTGCATGAAGCTTAGGACAGACACAGATGTGCAGCCGAATAGACCACAAAGCAGAATTGAGGCTTCATAGGCAAAAATCAATTTGTTCTACTAAAAAAAAAAGAAAAAAAAAAAAAGAAGAAGGAAAAAAAAAGAAAAAAAAAAAAAAAGAAGATATAAAGTCCTACATTTAAAAGCTCTAAACTAATCTCTAAGTAATAAGTATTAGATTGAAGACCACTTTACATTTGCAGGTTGGGCTTTCAGGCATGTTCTGCAGTGCATCATACAGATCATGGGCAGCAGTGAAAGCACTCTACTAGCCCTGATCTAGTCCAACAATTCCAGTCTTCATAAAGGAATGCAACCATCAGTAGAGTTTAAGCTGGTAGCTTTTAAATCAGCCCTGAATGACAGTAGGCAATATTTCAAAATCACAGAATGTCTTTAGTTGGAAGAGACCTTCAAGATCATCTAGTCCAACCTTCAGGACACAAAGAAAATAAATATTCCCTCAATCAGTGTTTTGATCAAAAAAAATACATACATTTTTTAAAAGAGTTTAAGATGGACACAAAAGCAGAAACTGTGTTCCTGCAAGAAGGGCAGAGTCTTGATTACATGTCTTCTCCAAAAACTGACACTTCTTATATGAGATTGCCTCTTTTTTTCCTTAACATATTCATGCATTATTCTAGCACCTAGATATTCCTTTGTGCTCTCCTGTCCAATTAGAGAAAAGGTCAGTCCAAAATAAGTATAAGTTAAGTTTATAAGAACTGACAAGAAGATGGTAGGGGATGGCATGTATGCAATCATATTAATGCTGGGTAATGCTTTGCTACTCATTAGCAGTTCAGCTGTTGTGCTCAGAATGAGAAAGCAAAAACTGTGAACTTATGACAGTAAAAAATAAAACAGTATATCAAATGGAGAAGAAGGAAAGTATAAATGTAGCGTATTGCAACAGCACTCTAATACTACCCAAAGTAACAATACACAAGGAAGACAGTTGTTAGCATCACAAATAATGCAGTGCAGCTATGACCCTGGAGGAAGGCATGATGTTTCCCTGCAGATTTCTAAGGAGAGCATTGATTCCCTCACTGACATGCTTTTGTTCCCTGACTGCGGTGCTGCCAGGCACCTGTGGCACATGCATTCTGCTTCATTTAGGTTCACTTCAAGTTCTTTTTTCCCCTTCGAGGGCTGTCACTGTTAGTATTGCATGTCTGCTCTCTTTCAGTTCTTGGTCAGCTATAAGCAGTGAAGTAAAACAAGAGCAAGACAATCATCAGAACTGCCCCTGTGATTATTACTTTTCAGTTTTTGACAAGTTGTTGAAAACAACCCAGGAAAGAAATGCCTTTTCTCATCATTTGTACCTGCATGAATGTTCTGATCCTGTCAGCAGCTTCTTTTATTATAATAAGACAGGCAGCTACTGTGAGCTTCTTTGGAATCCGGTTACTTCAAGAGGTAAAGGGGGAGGCACAAGTCCTCCATTGTATTCTTCTCACTAGCTGAGAAGTCATGGTCTATTTACTTCTGTAGACTGCATCTGTGTTTTGACACATCACTGACAGGATAAACAATAAAAGAATTTAACTTTTACTGAGTATCATGTTTCCAACATTGACCGCAGTGGATGGTTAGGGAAAAACTATTAGTATATTTTCTTTCCATATCTTGAGTCAGTGAGCTCCACCAGTAACTGTATTATATGGAAAAGTACTGCCTTTAGTGTATTAAAATTACTGTGCTTCAATGTCTTGTTTTTCCTCACTTATTTCTAAGGGAAAAATGAAAATCATTCCCTCCTTATCTTCTTTATATGTCTCATGACAATGAACTTCTATTTTTTTTCCCACTCAGCTGTCTCCCTTCAAAGCTTTCTTTAGTTTTCCACACAACCTCCCCATATTTCTTTTCATCCTTCTCTAGGTCTTTTCAAGTTCTATTGTAACTGTTTTGGGGCTAGAACTTCACATAGCAGGCGTGCGATCAATTATATAGTTGCATAATATATTTGATTTGTTGCTTCTTCTTTTACTAATAACTATCATTCTATTTTCTTCTTTGACCAGCACTGAACATCAAGCTGATCTTTTCACTGAACTTTGCATCATGACTCCAAGGTTTCTTTCCTACATGTTAAAAGCAAATGATGCCATTCCCATTTGCCATGTACTGAAGGGGTCATTTTATTCTATGTGTTAAACTCAGTAATTTTTAATTTTACATGCTACCTTATTATGTAACTAGTCAGTAATATGAGATCGTTCTGCAACTTTTTATGGTACCAATGACCTGTTGTGAAGTTGCTGAAGGCAGCAGAACTAGAGGGATTACATTTCTAAAGTGCTTTCCCAACACTGTTGACTGATATTACAGTTATTACCTGAATGCTGGCAAGGGAAGGACAATGCAGCTGGCCTTAGCTCTACTCACATATCTTACAGCAGGGGTGTTCAAACGATCCATGAATGCATATGTAACATTTGAACAAATGTAGCAACATTTCACTTGGAAAGATGAAATATAGTTTAGTACAATGTCCTTAACGGTCTTATAAAGTACTGTAACTAAAAGAAATGGCAGGACTCTGAGAACCCTGTTCTGTTTATGAGTGTAATGGGAAGGACATATTTGATAATGCTTCCGCTAGTGCCACTAGAAGTTGAAGACTCTTAGTAAATCATACATCAAGAGTCTATTAGCTAGATCAGGCTACAAGGTAGATACTTTATAAACTAAGTAACAAGGTGCAGGGAAGAGGTTTTGATTCCTCCTAAATGTGAGAAAAATTTCTTGAGAATGTGGACAACAAGTCATTTAATGAAGAGACATAAATGTGTACAGAAGCCACAATCTTTTTAATAGAGGAGATTGTGGTTTTGCCAAGAAATAACTTTTTGCTGTGCACCCAAAAGTCATTAAAATGATGGACAAAAATGCTTGATAAAAGTAATGATGAATAAACTTGCAGCTGAACTATGGAGTTGGAAAATATTATACAGAAATAAGTGTTTTATAACAACTAAAAGATTACAGTCAAAGCTTGATAATAGAAAAGGATGTGTAATGGGAGAGGTGGAAGTAGAGGGCTTCATTACATGAATGATGACAGATGTTAAGAGCAAAGAACATGGGCATAGATGTATTGGTAGCTAAAGGGAGGTGATTTACAATCATTTGTGACCGTTTACTTCCAAAGACTGCCTTTCTCATCAGGATCTTTTCACCTCTTCAGCCACAAACCTAACTCTACATAAAGGCTTCAGTTTATTCAGGTAGTTTCAAAACCAGCAATATCCTAAGATTTAGGTAATCCATGGTTTGAATTTAAAGGTTGACCTCTATATTTCTCCTTTTATAAACAACACTTCTCAACTCCAGGTACCATACACTTAATAACTCTTTACTTGGCTTGTGCATATACTAGTCATTACTCTGGCCACATACATTTGGTTGATAGCTCATTTAAACTACAAGCATCTTGATTTTTTTTTTCTTTATTCCAGGTCTCATTTATTGAAGCATGTCAATAAATTCATCGATTAACCTCCATGCAAAGATCACAGTCTGAAGTTCTCTACTTCCATGCAATCAAGCCCATCTCTATAGCTGAACCTTAGGATGGTTTTATAGGTGGCAATTTTAAAGCAACCCAGAGAAATATTTATCCATAAACACTGCTGAATGTGTAACGGAATGTCATGTTCTACTCTATTAAAAAAAAAAAAAAAAGTGTGCAATTACAGCTGACAATATCAGAGAACTGAAAAAAAACTCCAACATTTTGCATTCTACTTTAAAAACTGACACACCTGAATGAAATTTATGTAGAATTCGGTATATAAATCAAAGTAAGAGAGCCATGGCATGCATATAGAATGGACACTGGTCTTTAGCATCAACCATTTCACTTCACAGACCTATGAGGAACCACTGATTTTCTCTGCTCTAGAACTGTTTGCTCCATACAGCTTCAGTGTTTTTTAACACTTCAGCTATCAGGCACTGACTATTCTAAATGTGGTTCAAAGCAGAGCAACCAGGACACAAGCATTCACAGTGAAATGCAGATTTGACAGAAGTTTTGCAACACCTGCCATCTACATAACAGCTCATTGCAATTCCCACTGAGCCTGAAGGAAGGCAGCCAAGTCTCCATTCTGGTATGAGCAAGCTGGGGGATTTGATGGACATAAAGAATGGTTCAGCCAGAAGTCACAGAGAGTAGGAAGCTGCAAAGAGGAATGTGGTGAAGAGCCTGTAAGAAGGCATGCTCCAGGAAAGAATGAGATCCTAGCTCTGGATCCAAGTATTCAATTTACAAAACTGACCATAGCAAAACTCTGGAGCAGTTAAACCTTTTTGGTAGGATGCTGCTAGAGTTTAAAGGACCTGTACAGCTATCACCACTTCATGCAGCTGAAGAGGTCTAAAACACCAAAAAGCTCCATACATACCTGACTACCTGACTACATACAAATATATATTTTTTTTTTTAAGTGATTTTGGCAACAGTTTTCGTTTACAGGCATTTTCACTAGTACATATACAAAACTTCTTAGAGAGAACATTTTAGACCATTAAATAAAAGCATAAGAGTTTTAAGAAGTGCACAGTAAAGAGCCAAGATTTCTGATGAAACTTACATGCTTCAGATGGGTATCATTCTTGCAAAAAAATATGTAGCTGACATCTGGTCTACAGCATAATTTGACAAGTCAGTGCAAGACTCGAGAGAGAGAGAAAACATAAGTGCATACACTGCTAGCATACAGGATTTGATAGTGAGGGAAGGTAAAAGGAAACAGCTAAGGAAGAAATAGAGACAGAAAACTAAAAAGCAACAGGAGACACCAATTTCTGTTGGAGTAAGAGAAGCTCTGCCACTGTCCCTATACAGAATGTGTATTTTCAGACAATAATAATGTGGCCCCAGTTTGATGGGCAGACTGACAGGCATACTCCTCAAAGAAGGCTGGTACTCTGGGATGTTTGGTCAAAGCAGAGAGTATGTTTAGGAAAAGATCAAGCATATGTGTGAGGCTAGTTACCAAACACTGGATATAGAATTAACAGTTCAGGTTGAAACAGAGCTTTTAATAAGTAAAAAACCATCACACACGGTTAAATACAGGTTTAGGATTTTGTAGTGTTTTTACAAAGCTGAAAACTGGACTCCTACCAAGAAATAGGAAGTGAAAGAGTTGGGAATACTTAACCGGGCTTAAAATTATTATTACAACCAACAATGATTTAGTGAGAAGGTTTTTTAAACTGTCAATACTTTTTTTTTTTAATATAATGCAGGTACAAATGTGAATCCACTAACGGTCCTAAATGTGCAAAGAGGAGCAATAAGCCTATAATCTGTATGTCAAGTTTTCAGTATACGTTTCTGTTTGGAACCTTGATTACACAATCCACAGAACGTATTTTTATTCCTCATTGCTTGAGTTTTCAGGATTTCTTGTAAAGAAGAGAAGGAAGAAAAAAAAAAAAGAGTGCGTGTGTATGGTAAGATTGTCATTAGCAACACACTGTCACTTTTACAGTCTTTCTGTTTAGAAATGTACCTCAAAAATTTGCTTGCTACTGAAAGCCCTTGAAATCTTTGTCAGAAACCTACTGAAAGCCTGAATTACTGCATAACACTAGTATATAATAAATGACATAGTGATGGGATTTCTCGTCTACTGTCTTTGAAAGCTAAATCTAACAATAAGATTGAATTTTACACTGCATCTTGTCAGGCTTCCCATTCAATGGTGTCTTGTTCACCAATGGACTACCGATAAGTTCTTTGAAATCATTACTAGAAGTGTGGGTTGGGAGTATGTTTAAGACTAAGACATCTTGGTCAGTCAAAGTTTAATTTAGTTGGTTAGATGGCTTCATGTCATCTAACAAACCAAAGTTATTCAGGAAATCTTCATAGGGCTAGCAGAGATGAAGAGATCAGGATCTTTGGGGATACCTTTTGTCTCAGGACTTGGAGGCCAAGTAGTATATACACTAAAGCATCTCAATTGGCAGTTGGTACCTATATTTATCAAATGGAACTAAGCTCTTGTTCAATGTACCCTTTGGACTGAATCAACTCTTAGTTTCTACTTCAGGAGAGCTAAACCTTTCTGTAAGCTCCACCACTGTATGTAGGCTTAGATATGTCATGCCTATAGGTGTCCAATGTAGTTATTAAGCCCATGCCTCAGCTGTGTAAAGGTTTCTCAGAGTAGCTAAATTACCTTAAGATATGAAAGACATCCTCAGAAATATAGCTACAGACACAAGGCCTATAGAAAAAAACCTTCCTTCTGGTGTGGCACCTGGATGTCTGGCAAGACACCCCAGAGCTCTATTTCAGTCCAAACAGAAAGGTTTCAAACAAAGAAAATAGTATAACCAAATCTGTCCTTCAGGAAAATATGCAAATCTGTTTCTTTTGTGGTTTACTTTTACAATCATAACACAAAGCAACAATAATTTCTTAGTTATTAGCCTTTCCCTTGTTCCCCAAGTTTGGAGAAGTCCAGTCATAGATGAGAAATATTTTAAGAATATTTGTTTTATTAGTGCAAAATGAGAAAATCGCCTTATTGGTTTTAATTACTGGTCTTTTTTGTTTCCCTAACAATTTTTCTCTTTCACTTTTTCATTTTTCTGGGCTCATCAATGACTTTTTGTCACTGTTTTCAAAGACTTGGATTTTAAGCATAGAAAGGACAATTAAATCATATGATTTCAGATGTTGGAGTTAAAAGACTAGAGGATATCACTCAGTTACCCTAGTTGAACTAAGACAACATCCTTAACACAAAAGAAATCCAGCAGAGTGATTTGAAGACATCATGGGATTAAAACATTGCTGTTTGTTACACAGGGGACTATACCTCCTAATGGTGAAAATACATGCCCCATTTTTGTTCGAATTGCCTTACTTTGTTATCAGTGATTTTATATTCACCTTCAGGCATTGACTGAAACTAATACTAAGGTACTCTCCTAGCTGAGCTTCTATGCAGCTATGATTCCCCACTGTCATCTTGTTCTCCAGTTCTATTCAACTGGGCCGCTCTTAAGACCTTTAAGAATACTCTTTACTGATACTTCATAATGCATATTTTTTGTAGTCAAGGTGTTATAAGTGATTACTAAAGCACCTAAGCACATTCATTCTTCGCTTTTAGTTTTATGAGTCCCGCTTCTCGTGAATCATAGGGTCACAGAATTGTAGAATCATACAATCATAGAACAGTGTGGGTTGGAAGGGACTTTAAAGATCATCCAGTTCCAACCCCCTGCCATGGGCAGTGGCACCTTCCACTAGACCAGGCTGCTCAAAGCCCCATCCAAACTGGTCTTGAACACATCCAGTGATGGAGCATCCACAAATTCCCTGGACAATCTGTTCCATTGACTCACTGACCTGTTAGAGAACTTCTTCCGAGCTCTTATTCTGTATCTGCTCTCTTCCAGTTTAAAACCATTACCCCACATCCTATCATTACAAACCCTTGTAGAAAGTCCCTCCACAGCATTCTTGTAGCTCCACTTTAAGTACTGAAAGGCCACAAGAAGGTCTCCCTGGAGTCTTCTCTTCTCAAGGCTGAACAGACCCAACTCTCTCAGCCTGTCCTTGTAGGAGAGCTGTTCCAGCCCTGTGATACTGTCTGCAGACCTCCTCTGGACCCATTCCAAAAGGTCCATGCACTCCTTGCATGGAGTATTGGGGACTCCAGCGCTGGATGCAGTACTCCAGCTGAGGTCACACAAGAATGGAGTAGAGAGGAACAATCAACTTCCTCAACCTTCTGGCCATGCATCTTTCAATGCAGCCCAGGATATGGTTGGCTTTCTGGGTTGCATTTGCACATTGTTGGCTCACGCTGAGCTTTTCATCAACCAGCACACCCAGGTTGAACCCAACCATTTGAGTGCAACTGTCTAGCCAATTTCTTATCCAGCTAGTGATCCACCCATCAAATCCATGTATTTCAATTTTAGAGACAAGGATGTTGTACAGGATAGTCTCAAACACTTTGTACAATCCAGGTAGATGATGTCAGTTGCTCTTCCCTTATCCACCAGTGCTTTAACTCCATTATAAAAGGCCACCAGATTTGTCTGGCAAAATTTTCTCTTGGTGAAGCCATGTTGCCACCAATCACCTACTCATTTTCCACGTGCCTTAGCAGAGCCTTCAGGAGGATCTGCTTCATGATCTTGCTGGTCACAGAGGTGAGACTGACTGGCCTGTAGTTTCCCAGGTCTTTCATTTTTCCTTTTTTGAAAATGGAGTTTATGTTTCCCTTTTCAAGACAGTGGGAACTTCAACAGACTGCCATGACTTTCGAATATGATGGAAAGCAGCTTAGCAACTTAATCGACCAGTTCCATCAGGAACCTGTGGATGGATCTCATCAGGTCCCGTGGACTTGTACCCCTTGAGGTTCTTCAGATGGTCTTGAAGTTTTTAATTCATGCAAATGAATGAAATCATGTTTCTTTGTCAAGGCTGCTTTCCCATAATATTAAGTTGCCTGGTCTTAACTATTTTTTTGTTCTTTCATTTTCAGCCTGGTTTTCTATGCAAATAAGACTTTCTATGTATTTGCTTGCCTGTTGATCAGTCTCACCTAAGAAACCATGAGCTGACTGGAAATTTCAAACATACTTGGCAGGGTGCTAGAGATTTCAGATGTTTCATGTTTCTGTTTTAAAAAAATGGTACAACAAAAGGGATATTTTAATGCACCCATGACACCTACTTTTATTAGACATCAGACCTTGTAGGTACTCAAGTCTTGGCTTTCATGTCTTCATTGTTTCTGCTACTCATGGAATTTGCTGTTTGTTCATTGCATTGTTTCAGCTATTGTTTTGTCTAGGATTCCTGTCTGGCTAACTAACCAACACCTAACTGGGTAAACAGCATGAAGTCCAGTTTAATTTCTAACTGGATGGTTCTTCTATAATTCTAGAAAACCTCTGATAAACTCATGTTTATTTAAAGTTAGTATACTTTAATCATAGAATCATGGAATCACACAGGTTGGAAGGGACTTTCAAAGCTCATTTGCTCAATGCAGTCCTACTTAGAACAGGTTGATCTGGGCCATTCATTCCAGATTAACTTTAATAAAGTTAATGTTTATACTTGCACATTACTATTGCCTTCACAATGGTAAGTTACAGAAAGTTGCTTCTGCTATGTTTACATTCCCTCATCTATTTATTTCTCACATATATAAATCACTACATATACCAATTATTACTTGTCATTTTTATATTTTTCAGATACTGTAATAATACTTGACATTTCTTCCCAAGCAAAGTGGGGAACTTGGATGTCTTGAGAGCCAAAGTCATCATATTGTGAACTGTAATAGGAAATAGCTCATTTTGAATAAGTTCCTATTTTAAGTTGTATTTTTCTGCCTTTATGATCACATGACAGTCTTACAAAACTATCTTGACTATTGATTTTGATAAAATACTCCCAAACCTTTTAGCAGTCTGTTGTGTGCTGGACTTCTTGGACAATTTCATGATTTTCTTGACGGTGCATTATTTATGGTTACTGAGTGAATTGACTCAGCTCTCTTTCCCTTTGGCTGCTTTTTATCTGTGTGAATGTCATGTAGCAAATAAGTAAAAAGCAGAGGAAACAAGAGTATAAAGCAAGAAAAAAATATAGAGGGAGCATCAGCAAGATGGACTAGGTACCAGCTTCGGGCAAAAGAAACCTGCCAACCTCTTCATCATTGTGCTAATAATAAGAAGGGACAATTCACACCGATAGCCTTCCTTGTGGTATAACTAGAAACAAGCAAACCAAAAGGATAAATTACTACAGTAATTATAGGAATGCAGACAGTAAGAGGACTTTTTTAGGTCAATTCCTCTCTCCATTTTTCACTCTTCACAATTTGGGAAGTTTGGGGGGGTTTTTTCAAACATTTTCACCCTTAAAAGAAGTAACTAAGGAGTGAATTCCTATTTTTCTTCCACCTCAAGAACACAAGCATCTGGCAAAGTATAGTTCTGGGTAGAACCGCATACACTTTCTGATATAGATTTTTTTTTCAGTATTATTCACATCTCAAGAGATGCAAGAAATAAACTGTCATGAGAGACAACACTAACCACCTGGAACATGTTTTGAACTACCTTATAAAGAGTTCATGCCTTTTCTGTGAACTACCACTCACCTTTTCTGTGACAAAAATTGCAAGAAAGGGAAGGAATAATCTCAGATTAATTTCTTCCCTCTTCTTTCTTCAGTTGGTTTCTCTTCTGTGCCAACTTCTGATTTCTGTGGAAAAAAAATTCAAAGCCACCTAGGTATTTCAGAAGACTCTTTGATTTGCAAGCAATATAGAACAGTTGTCTTATTTTAGACAGAAACTGTTGTTCTGATTCCCTTGGGTACATCTACACATTTGAGTACAAATTTACCCATATGCATATGACATGCACAAGTCCTGAAACATCCCAACCCAGCAACCACCAAAACCTATGTCTTCTAATTACTGATACTGCTCTGAGAATTTTTCAGGAAGTATTTTGAGGTGCCCATAAGGCCTCCAAATATCCTCTTCTCTTATGCAAATTAATTGCAAAACATACTCTTAGGGATGCAGAACCTCCCTATCCCACCCGTCCACCTCCCATATACATGCACAAATGTCACTTCTGACTCTTTTCTGCCTTTATGTTTCTGTGTGACTGGCAGAAAGTTTGAATTCCTTACAGATTTTGTGCAAATGAGCAAAAGACAACCTATAAGAATCTCATGTGAGAGAGGGGTTACAGTGTTATTTCACACTTTATTGACAACAGAAAGTTCACGAGGTGAACACAAGACACAAATCAATAAGAAAGGATGTTTTAGTTGTTCCAGCATTGATGGAACCACTTGTTTGTCCTGCTTCTTACAGGAAAATACGTTCTGGTGGGTGCCCAAAGTAGGGCTCACCGAGTACTGGCAACTCCTACGCGCAATCTTACTGGGATGGTTGAAAGGAAAGGTATGAAGTGCTGAATGAGATAGGGCTGGAAAGGGAACTAACAGGACAGGACAGTTAGAAAACAAAGATACAGCTGCAATGTGACAGGCACGTTATGCTGGTTTTATCATATCACAAAAGAGGATAAAACCTTGCCAATGACTAGTACAGAGTAACTGACAGAGTAACTGATATCGTTGTGTTTTGCCAACTCCCTTTTCACCGGTACATATCCCTTAACTCCCATCCTGAAAATCAGTAGGCTAAGTGTATTGGAACTGTGCTTATCTCCAATAACTATTAGCCACTTTAGAAAATCTATGGCCATTTGTCAAGTGAGGTCAGAGTGATGAGAACTCGTGACTGCAGCTTTGCTGTTATCACAATAATCAGGACCTTACATCAACACATCAATAACTCCCAAAAAGGGCAACAACAACAACAAAGAGGATGACACTGATTACTGAGTCTAGTGACCACTAACAACCTGGTAATTCCAACTGATGATTCATTTAAGGGCAAATTGTTCTCCTCAGCATTACAACCTTTAATGGCAAAGACTTATGAAATCTCCTTCCTACTCTTTAGCAATCCTCCCAGAGATGAATGAATTGGGCACAGAAATTAAGAAAAGGGTTTTTAAAGAAGGCAAGGGTAACCTGGGAAGGAATTAAAAATTCTATGATACAATTAGTGGTTATATAAATAGCAATAGTAAAAAAAATGTAGGCTGCTGCAGGTAATGCAGGCAGTTCTCCGTCAAAAACTGCTTTAATCATATCTTAGCAGAGCACATCAGAAACAAGGGGAAAACGAGTCAGACAAAACATTTCAAGTCATGGAGAACTGGAGATCTCAATCTCAATCAGACAGCAAGCTACCCACATATGATAAATCACAAGAAGGGCAGGAATAGAAGAGGCTAGAATAGGCTATTGCAAATTTAGTATAAGTCAAACACCACTCTATTAACATAACATCCAATATGTAGATGTGGAAATGGAAAAAGACAGCTCTAACAAAATAAAAAGGTGAACTCAAGGATTACAAAGCAAAAACCTTGAGCAAGTCTTGATATCCTAAGAATGCTCTGTAACAAAAGAGGAGGATAGATGCATTACTGTGCTTCACGCTAGTCAGCAGCTATCTCAGCAGACACAGTTCCCATATTTCAAGTGAAGCAGAACTTTACAGTTCAGGGTTAGAGGAACAGCTTTCTGCTCATGACGTTTTGCAGTGTCATGTTTTGTAAGTATTGCAAGGTGGTATGTAGGCTGTGAGAGGTTCAACATGAACGTGCTCAGCACAGCTACATGTGCCCAGAGTCATAGTAAAACAGCGGGCTTATTTGAGCACCCTGCTTGACCTGGCATGCTTTGAAGCTCTGCTAAAGACAAGCAGGAATGTAGTTTCTATATACACAAGGTGGACCTGAGCACTTCTTGGACATATGCTTAGCTCATAGCACAGTAAGAGAAACAGAAGCATTCAACAAGTTCTCAACAAACATCTAGAAAACCTACACAGTAATAAGTTTCAGTTCTCAAAACCATATGACTGAGATGTCCTGACAATGAGGTACTCTGCCAATGCCAGATGCGTCTGTGGTGTGCCAAAGACAAACAATGATCTGAAAGGTGTTGTTACTAATACCTCTATCACATCACATTCACATTCAGAATCTCACAGTACTTCTCTCTTATTTTAGACAGAATCATATGCCCATCTCCTTGCAGCCTGCTACCTGCAAGATGTCTTTGCTTACTTAATATGCAGCCTGGAGCTAGCAAATTCTGCTGACAAAACAAGACAGGAAGAAGACTTCCAGCATACTCTTGCAAGGTAATGAAGTCCTAGAGAAAGAACAGCTATGAGATAAAATTTTTCTTTAGGCTCCTAGCTACTTATCTGCTTTTATGAAATAAAAGCATATTTTATGAATGTCTTTTAAATAAGGATTTAAAAATTCTGTGCCCAGCTGGATAAGTATAATTATCTGCATTTGGGACAGAAGTATACCTGACTGCTGTGAGAAAAATAGAACATATGAGCTCAGCAGAAGTCTAAATCTTAACTATTATTATTTTAAATTATTTTATTCTAAATAG
>JAAGNO010019245.1:0-33772 GCA_033439905.1 Ceryle rudis
ACAGCTTGGGCTTAGCCCGCTGGCGCCTTCGTCGCCTCCCGCCAGCGACAGGCTCGCCGCCCTCTCCGCCACTCCTGAGCCTTGCTGGCTATTGCCCCCTTGCCCCTTGTCGCCCTCTCACCGTCTTTGCAGGGGGGGCTTCCTGGCATTGCTGTGTCCAATCGCCCAGTCGCCCTCCCCCCACCACTGCTATGACAGAGAAGCACATCTTCGGTGCCGCTCCCACGGCTGGAGCTGTCTGCTTCTGGGCTACAGAATTTGCCTTGTAGGAGAGCTGCGGTTTTTATTCAGAGAAGGGATTTTCGGGGGGCTGGTGCAAGGTTTGGGCGCACCAGAAGGGCCTGGCTGCACTGCCATTCCTGCGCCAGCGGTTTGTGTGGTAGGCTGGGGGCTGGTTGCCCATCTCCCCTCATACGTTCTTGCTCCTTTTTAAAGACACGTTAATCCCTGAAAAATACCAGGCAGCAGAGACCTCTGCCCACATTGGGGGGGGGGGGGGGTGGGCAAAGCATGTGGGCTGAAGGTTGCTGCAACTACCTGGTTCCAGTAAGGAGCTATGCTGCTTCTCCCACTACCTCCACCACCCAGTTCACCCAGTTACTCCCAGTTACCAGTAACCTAGTGATGCCCAGATCCCCCCATATGCCACATCCAGCCAGTTATTTAATCCAATCCCGAATGCAAATGTTAATAATTACAAAGTATGGAAAAACATTGTGCTCTTTTGCTGAGCACTTTTACACCGTACTTTATACAACAGGCGTGACTAATGTAGAAAGGGTAAAGTTGTTTACTTTTAACCAAGATTAAATACAAAACTTTGAAAAGCTCCTCCCTTCCTTTGGATGAAACCCAGCGTTTTTTCCCATTTGGAAATTGTCAAACAGTGGTTAAACAATCCTTTGGCAAACAAGTAGTGCCTGAGGGAATAAAGCATCAGATACATGGGGAGTGGAATAAAAGACATTTCAGTTCCTGAGGTATTTTTCTTGTGTTGCACAATGAAGTATAACATAAAATCTTCAGGCCTTGTAAGGTTAGAGAAAAGCAACTTCCCATGATTATATACACCACATGATTTGATATTCCAGTTCTTTTGAAAACCTACCAAAACCCCGCCCCCAAAACAACCCGATGTTTTCATAAGCTATAAAACCAAGTACCTTGAGGAAAATACCACACTGAGAGACAGGGGCGTATGCACAAAAATCACGTCTACCGTGTTTTAACATTTTCCCTGTGAATTTCTGTGGACTCAGTTGCACAAGTGAAGAAGTGAGACTGCTTACGGTTTGCGTTTTAATTCATTCTCTAGTTTACCAGTGTAAACTTTAATTAGGGCAACAAACAGCAGATTGTCTGAGGGGGAGGCAGACTTCTCCCAGCGCATACCTGAGTCCCATTGTGAAACAGCAGCCATTCAAAACATGCAGCCTTTCTCTTGGACCAGTGATACAGGGAAAATAATACTGTCAATACTGCCTTCGGTTTGGAAATTAACCAGAAGGTCACACTAGATGCCACACACTAAGACCTTTAGGGCAGGAGCCCAGCATTCCATAAAAAAAAAAGAAAGAAAAATTTTATAATCATGACATATCAGTAAGCAACTTTTCAGACACCAGGAGCCTGTGATCCAAAGCTGCAATCTCTTTTGTTTCAATTAGAATAGTCTGGCCAAACTTCGCAGCCCAGAAACGACACAGCAGGCTTGTCAATAGGCTGTGAACCACAATCTAGGTGCCTCCCAGGATGGAGGGCCAAGGGGAAGAGCAGCACAGGACAGCGGGTCCCCTGGGACCCCACTACTCCATTGTGACAAGCCCATGGGAGGGATGTGGGGTTGGGTGCGAGTTCAGCCTGGACATACTGGCTTTCACTCTGGTGCCTTGCTTTCTCTCACTGCCAGGGATTCAGATTATGTGGTGCCACCACTGCTGTGTGATGTAACCCTCAGCAAAGGAGATACCGCAGACATCACTTGGCTCCAGAGCCTGGCCATCACAACCTGGAAGCACAGGCATTGCCTCAGTGCTTTTAACCTTCAGAGAGTTGGGGTTGTTCAGCCTGAAGAAGAGAAGGCTTCAGAGCCACTGTATTGCTGCTTTCCAGGACTTAAAGGGAGCCTACAGGAAAGCTGGGGAGGGACTCTGTATCAGGGAGTGTAGTGGTGGGAAGAGGGGGTAATGGCTTCAGATTGAAAAAGAATAGATTTAGATTAGATATTAGGAAGAAATTCTTTATTGTGAGAGTGGTGAAGCACAGGAACGGGTTGTCCAGAGAAGTTGTGGATGCCTCATCCCTGGATGTGTTGGATGGGGCTTTGAGCAACCTGGAATAGTGGAAAGTATCCCTACCTAGGGCATGGGGACTGGAGCTACAAGATCTTCAAAGTTTCTTCCAACCCCAACCATTCTGTGATTCTATGATTTAAAAGACGCAAGTACACGTTTGAGGGAAGTAAGATTCAATTTGCAGCCCATAGTTTAAATGGGATGCTTACAATTGGATTAGTGATTGTCTAGAAGTAAAAAGGGGTCCCTCAAATAATCATCCTCTCACAACTATAAATGGCAACAGTGGTGCAAAAGTCTGGGATGGCACTGTGGCAGAGAGGGGAGTGATGGAAAAGAGTAAAGGACCCTCAAAGAGCCAACCAAATTGTGCTGAATATGAACATATGCTCTTAAGTCTTCAAGTAAGAAAAAAAGGAGATGAGCAAGGATTAATTTGATTAATATTAATTAAGGGGTAGGACAGACCTTGGGCCACTTGTCTCCCTACTTTCCATGCCGGAAGAGGGAGCAACAGGGACAAATACATGACAAACAAATCTAGTGGCTCCTGTTAGTTGAAGGAGTCACACTAGCTGTGGCTACCGGGAGCTCTGTGCTGCTTTCCAGCCAGGCTGGTTGCAAGAGGTGAGCATGGGAGTACAAGGACAGAAGTGGGGAGCTCCTTCTTTGAGTAACACGCTGCTGTAACCGCTTTTGGTAGAAAGGTCTGCAGAGAGGAATGGTCTTCAGAGGATCAGCATTTTCATTCTGAGGCTTATAGCTTCCTGAGGGAGGGAGAGATAGTGCATACTTAACAACCAGCCGCACAGAATCCGAATCAGGGAAAGGCAGGGAGATGCCCCAGTAAAATGGACTTCAGATGCATCCCACACATGCTGCCCCAAGCACTGGAGTAGGATGTCTGATGAGTCTTCATCTAGAAAATCAAACTCTCTGGTTTTCTGCGTGGTTATTACAAGAGAAGAGCCAATCTGCTGATTTGATTTTCCTCAGCCTGATCTATTTTGAAGCAAAAATTTATCTATTGCCAGGGTTTATATGGAAGAAACTTAGCTGTTTATAGAACCTACCTGAGGGTTTGACTTTTCCATTTAATTCAAAAAAGGGTCTGCAGGTTTCCTTTAATTGGTTGATGCACAGGGTGGGGAGGGAGGAGGCACGGGTTGAAAAATCAGCGACTCAACAGTGAATAGACTTCGTGTCTGGAAGGGCTGAAATTGCTGCTGGGTGGCCAGAAAGCCCTAAAGCTTTCTGCCTGGCAATCTTGCGGCTGAGCATTTACAGCTTTCCTGTGAAGCAAGACAGCTCTGCAGCACGAGCTGTATCTGTGTGTTCAATTGCGATGGACTGTACTGTGTATGTGTGTGTGTCAGCCTGGTGAGCCAAAGCTCAAGGCTGTGGAAATAATTCATTCTCATATGGGAAAGAGATGATCCACTTATCCTCTGGTTGACCGTGGCCTTTGTGCCAGCGCACTGCTTCGTCCATACAAGACCTTTTGTTCAGTTGCAGCAGGACAGGAATACATGTCATGGCATAATCCGGTTTCGGTGGGACTGTGCTGGTGAATACAAATAAGGAATTATGATGCGACTGTACCTGGGAGAAAGGCTCTGGTCTGAAATCGGGCTGATGGAGCTTGTTCAGCTCTGAGAGCTGTTCAAGAAAATGAAGTTCAAACTGAAACCCAGGAGTAAAGGATCTGCTATTTTTCTCTGGAAGTACTGGTGAAACAGAAGATAATAAAGGTTCCTAATGGCACAACTGAATTAAGAACATCTGGGAGAGGTCTGCATACAAATGCAGTATCTTCGGCTTCACCTTGATTAGAAAACAACAGTGTTATTGTTGGACTGCAGTAGTGGTTTTTTTGGCAAGACATAATCCCTTGGATCTCTACAAGATTTTAAATGTTGTCAGGTTTTGCAGAGACCTCCTACCTCTTCCAGAAGCTCTTGGTGAGCAGCAGGAAGGCATAATGAACCATTGCCTGTCTTCTTACAATAGGCAGTGTGATATCCATCTCCACTGACTTCATCAGGAGCTGGGTTAGGCCTGGAGTTCATCCTCACTCTCAAGATTCTGCGCAATTTTCCCAATTCTTTGCTAATTGCTTCCTTCTCTCTTTTCTTTTCTGAGTACTGTTCTTGCTCACAACCTTGGAGTCACACCACTTACCACCACACACTCGCTCTTTCAAATTCTTCTTAGCCTGCTTAGATTCTGTGCTGCATTCTACTCTTGCACCTACCTTAAGCTCATTATGTTACTATTACTAATGACATGTTAGTGAAAATAGGGAAAATATAACTGTGAAAGTTAAGTAAATAACAGAAAACATAGAAAAAAATCTTCAGACTCCGGAGTATATGGCTCCGACCTCACGTATACATCTCTGCCAGCTATGATTTTCAAAGCACTAAGCAACTATCAGTACCAGAACAATGTGTAAGTCTGAATTTAGCTGCTTGACTTTAAAAAAGTCAGCTCAGAAGATTTTGTTCTGGGATGTTTGCGGCATACGTGCTCGGATCTTTCTCATTGTCTTCTCTTATATAGCCTCCACACATGAGAGGAAACTATTAGGACCATTGATTCTGGCGTCTTGAACAAATCCAGGACACAATTTCCTCTTAGTGCATCTCACCAGGTACCTTACTGTTGTGTTTTAAAAAGACATTGATTTTGACTTAAAAATGAATCCAAATCAGGTTCATCTCTTCATTGTCTCTTTCAATGTTGTGACTGGTGTTGCATAAACTGCAGCAGTCAGTAGGCACTAGATGTTAATGAGGCAACAGGAGTGTTCTGCAATGTCCAAACAGATGCTAAATTCCTGGTAACAGTAAAAAAAACCCAACCCTACTGAGTTAAATCATTCATTTAAAAACAATTTGCTTTGCTGCTTTAAGCTCTTAGCTTGAGAGTAGTCATACAGTTAAAAGAAAAAAAAAATAAAAGTTCAGAAAACTTTTTTTCCTCTGAGACAGATTTTTTCCTTTCTTATCTTGTCAATGAAAATGGGCTGCTTCATGGGTTGCTCTGCCTTTTTTGTGCCTGTCAGCTCCTCTCCCCAATACTCATGCAAACAGCGTTCTAATTTCATTGTGAGCACCCCAGCAGAGCATCGAAATGTAAACAACATCCTCAAAACCAACTTCACTAACGCAAAATCAGGTGAGGTGTTCTGTTGCTTTTGCAAAGTCAGAGCTTTGGCTATAAAAGGTTGGAAGGTGTATTTGGCCTCTGTCATTAGGGCAGGCTGCACACAGAGCCCAGCCCAGGCTGTGCTGCTCCGCTTGCACAGAGCATTACAGGAGGCAAGGAAGCAGAAGAAGAGAAAGTGTTAAAAAGGTAAATATTGACTCAAAGAAAGGAGACATAAAGGAGAATGTGGGAGAACTGTAAATGAGCCAGAGAGGATGAAGAAAAAATTTTCCACAACTGTAATTAGGTTAGATTTCAGAAGTAATTGCAGTGTTCCAGCATCAGCAGATACTGTAGGCAATATTTGCCATCAGCTGCATTTGCAGGGAAGGTGGTGAGTTGTTTCAGCTCACAGGGCCTGATTCTGATGTGGTGGCACCAAGTACACATAGACACGAGCCCAGTGGGGCAGCTGGTGTCCTCCCTCTCCACATCGCTGGAAGCAGGAGCAGCATCCAGCTGGGAGGTTTGCAGGGAGTGGAAGCGGCGGGTGCAGAGACAGAAATGCAGTGGCCTGTGTGGATGCAAATACCAGGCCTAAGTGGAAAAATATGTATTTAACAGACCTGCTGGTGCAAAATTTTGTTAGCAATTTCATACTGAATAAAAGGTGTTTCAACTCTCTCCGGTGCCTGGGTGATGCCGCCACCTTTGCAGAGGGCATGGGGAGACTGGGAGGCCTACCTCCTTGCCACAGGTTGGAGCAGTAACTGGGATGCAGGAGCATCCCCTCCGATTCCTTTAAGATGTACTTCTCCTGTATAAAACCAGATTATATAGGCTTTCTGCAAGGAGAATAGATTTCACCTTTAAGTCTTCTGCAGAGGTTTTACATTAGCCGTTCATGCACCATCAGAAAATCAATTACCATTGGTATTACATGCAGATGAACAGCTCAGAGTAATGGAGAATTCATTTTACACAATGCTTTTAATAAAACACTAAATACAGCAAAATATTTTCCACAGGGCTATTTATAGGCTCTGTGTGGGAAGTACGTCTCCGAGGGGAAGTCTGCACCTTTGCGATTTGGACAAGGAGTCAGTCTTCAGCCTTCTTAATGCTAACCCTGGTCAAGCACATATTTCTGCCAGGATGGATTAAAGACAGCAGCAGTCCATTGCCTGTATTGTGATGGCTGTAACTTCAGGTGGAAAAGTGCTTTTTCTTTTAAAAACAAGAGTGTCACAGGCCGTGGTTTTGCAGTGCCAGTTGTTGCAAGACCCTAAACCAACTGAACTACTCCCTCGTTCTTGACACTCTTATCATCTTTTCCTGTTCTTAATGCCAAAGCAGTTTACTGATTACATTTGCTGCGTGTATTTCAGTAAATCATTGACATCAGCACCTCCTTACGAAGACACATATCTGCAATAACAGCCCTATTGCTACCTGAGTTTGTGGATGTGGCTGGGGCAAAGAAGGGGATAGTTTTATGAAAATAAGAATAGCAATGCAAGGCCAGACCAAAGTATGCTGCCTCTAACTGTGGCCAGAAAAGAAGTCTGTGGAAGTGAGTAAGAATAGCGGAAGCATGCACTTCCCTGGAGTGCTCTCTCAGCCATCAATAGTTTATGCTCAGGAGTTCCCTGTATGCCCATGTAACCACCACAGGCAGCATCTTCCTGCAGGGAACCCCACAGTTTAACTATACACTTTATAAAGAGCCATCTGGTTTTGCTCATTTTGAACCTGCTAGCTTTATCTGGCACCCTTTCATTCTTGTGTTGGAAGAGAAGGGGAACAATTAGCCCCTCTCCAGCCTCTTCATGCTACTTGTGGTTTTATGGACATGTGCCATATCCCTTCTCGGTGATCACTTTTCCAAGCTGAGGAGATGCAGTTTCCTCCATGGTTTTGATCATCGCTGTGGCTCTTTTCTGAATGTTTTCCACCATATTTCCTTTCAGGTGAGGAACAGGATGGCACATAGTATTCAAAAGGCACACACTAAATCTGTATACGTGAGTGATGGTTTTCTTGCTTTTCCTTCCCTAATAACTGCTAACTTGGCACAATGGCTCTTGTGTCTTTAAGATCTTCTGAGATTCATAGTACACTTCAGTTAAATGAGCTCAAGAACACTTTTTTCCATTTACCTTTATTTTTTTAATAGCCCTGCGGAATCCAACACAAAATAATATAAATTTGTCTTAACAGATCTGAAATAAAAAATGTCTAGAATACTGCTAAGAAGAAAATGTATTCTTATTCACTGTAACTTCCAACATTTCTGGAAGGGAGATATTTAAGCTACGTGCATAAAAAATAACCATGCTGGAGGGGGACGGGGGATCAACTGCAGAAAACTTGAACAGCAAAAGGAAGTGTTTCAAAGTGCTCTAAACTTGTGAACATCGATGTACGATAGGATAGAATAGAATAACTTCAGAAAACACTTTGACAATTTCCCTGCAATAGAATGTACTCCCTTCTTTTAAATATTTTTGTTAGAGCTAAATCCCATGAAACCATGAACACAACTAAAATAACAGATGAATCCTTCTGCCAGTTGCTATTGCAATCTATTACTTGCAGGAAGGAAGCATGTTTATTTAAAAATATCCTCCTTGCCCTTAAAGATGTAGTCAGATGTTTGTATTACTTGGAAACTGTTGTAAATATCGTAATTACCCAGTTCCTTTTTCTTTTTGCAACCCTTGCTAGGTGTATTATTTTATGTCTTACAAATGAAATCTAATCTGTGCTGGTACAATTAAGTAAGACTGATATGGTGCTATAGAAAACCAGCAGTGATGACCTAAGCTTCAGGCTGATGTCTCCTCCTTCCAGGGTAACCGATACCTATTTCCCCTTGGCTCCACCAAGCAAACCACTGAAGCCCCCAGCTGACATCTGCCCTCAGTTTTTCCACTGGTTCTTTCCTGGCCCATACTCTCTGCTCCCACCCCAGGATTAGGCTGATAACCTCAAGCTGAGTGCCGCAGGGTAAAAATACTGAACCTGTGCCTTAAAATGTCTCTCCAAAGTTCTGTCTAAGTATCTCCAGCTGCTTTATGAGATCGAGTGAAACGGTCTGAAAGCTCCATTTCAATTAAAATAGTCTCTGCTCTAGCTCTACTTGCAACAATCAGCAGTGGCATTCAGCTTTTAAAAGCTGATGGTAACGCTGTATTGGCAGGAGTGTGCTGGCCTGCTCACTACTTCTGAGAAGAGCAAACAGCCCTGCTCTGCATCGCACAAACAGAACTTCATATTTTTGACACCTTTGATCTGCAAATTTCCTACCCCTACCGCTCTGTCTTGGGTTAGATACTTGGAAGACTTCCATGCAGATGCAGACATTTCTTTGGGGCATGATGAGCTTTGGACTTTTGCCTTTCTTTGATTATTTATTTTTAGAAAGATAGAAAGCAAAGATCTCCTCTGTGAGCACGCCTGCCCCAGGCAGCCACTATTCACAGTGGAAGCTGAGTAACAGTTTGCTATTCAAACAGAAATCTGAGTGTGTTGTACAATTGCAACAATGCGAGACGGACATGGAAAGATGGCGTGGAGCCATTCCTTCCTGACTGGTAGAGAAGGAAGCTTTTGGAAGGGCGGGTAGAGAGAAGGGTATTGGGAGTATATGGAGAAGGCACGAAGCAGGGGTGAAAAGGCCATCAACAGTTATGTGGGGCACTGACAGGAGAGGACAGGAAGCTGGGATGAGATGCACAGAGGTTTGGTGGGAGGTATGGACTAAGACTTGCAGGGATTTGGCGTGACCTAGTGATGTGAGCACTTGCTGAGACCCTGGAGACTTCAGTGTAAGTCTGAAGTTCAGTGAGCAGCCTTATTGCCTCCGGCAAATCACTTCACCTCCCCACGTCTCAGATTTTCCCCTCATCTTTTCCTGCTCATCAAATTGGCATCAAAAGCGAATTGTCAAGAGATGGGGAAAGAAAGATAAATTGTGCTGGCACTTAAAGATGAGGACACAGAGACTGAGTCAAATTAGATTCTATGTGGTTTAGGGGGAGGGATGAGACGACATTAACTCACTTCACCTAGATCTTGAGCAGAAGATCTGACATCGTTATGTTCTCAGCTCTAAATGCAGAGAGAGTGATGCTGAGGATGAGGTACAGAACGTGCAGCACGCAGCCAGCACGACAAATTCGTTGCCAGGTAGAGATAAATGTAGGACAGCCAAATTACATAAAGCCCATCTCTCATGGTCTTTGGCTGCTAAAGAAGGATGGGGCATTCAGAAACCCCACCTTGTGTGATGGGGCAGAGCACAATGAGCTAAACTGCACCTTTAATGGTACTCAGGGAGCAACACATGCTGGTGCTGTTTTGTGTTTATTTTTTGGTTAAATAATCACAATCAGCTAGGCTATGCCCTCGTGGATGCAATCAAGTTTGTTTTCAGTTCTCCTTGATGTGGTGATGCGCCTTATCAAGTGGTGGATTTGATTGTTTACACAAGCTTGGCTTCAAAGGCTGAGCGTTGTTATGAACACCACACAGCGAGGAGCGCTGCAGTCTGAGCCTTGGGTCCTGACCACGTTCTCCATTCAAGTGGCCCCACCAACCAGCACTCCAGCCCTGTGTGCTGCATCCACGTATCCTCAGAGCCAGGTGTCAGTGCCAGGGCTCAAGTTTCAGAGATTTTCAGACAATAACTCCAATACATCTGAGAATTGCAAGCTGTTTATAGAGACACAGCCATAGTGCATCTCCTTTCAGAGAGGCAGTATCCACTATTTAAAAAATCTTCTAAAAAGCTGGGAAAAAAAAGACATGCAGCCTCAGGAAGTCACTTGATTGTCAACTACTAGTGAGGGTTCTTGATCATAGAATCATAGAATACCCATCTGGAAGAGATGTCAAGGATGCTCTAGTCCAACCTGTTACAGTAAATGACATATATGTATATAGTTTAAATGAGATGGCCCAGCATCCTGCCAAACTGAGTCTTAAAACTTGATGCCAAGGTAGAGTCCCTCTCCATACCAATAAGGGTGAGTCTACCCCGAACTCCTAGCTGATGTTACCATAGGGACCATATACATCTCAAAGCACCAAGCTCTCCTGAAGCAACTGTTCCTTTTGTGGAAGGAAGAGCCATGGACTAGTGTGGGAGAGATCTGAGACTCTTGAACATACCAGATCCACTCAACATAAATTAATGATTTCTAACTCTATAGGATTTAGCTGAAATTATGAATAAGTCCAGCTCCCCGTTCAATTCATATGAATTTAGGTGTCTACACGTCAGCTGGGCACCTAAGCTTCCTGCAGTAATTACTGGAGATCTAAAGACAGTGGAGCCAGCGGTTGTTCAGCTCAGCAAATGATGGAGTTTACCTTATAAAACTTTGAATTATCTCTTTAAACTCCATTCCCTTCTGACTAAATTTCCATTGACTCTAATGGAAGCTTAGACACCTAGCTTACATACAGATCTCTATATTGCATTCAACTAAATTTAGGCATCTCTATCAGAAGCTAAATCCCTCTCTGTAGGGCTTATTAGGTCAGAGTCATCTGGGCAGGTGCGTGGCCTTCTGTTCTGTGTGTGTTACTTCAGTAGAGAACTTCTCATATTGTCAAGACTGAACATTGAAGTGACAGGTCTCAAAACAGAATAAATTGCTTCAGAATATGCTTTATATAGATGAAATTTATTTGAACTTTCAAATTCCTGAGAGCTAAAATTAAATATCTGAAAGAATACCTGAATGCACCATCCAAAGAACATGATCCTGAAATAGTCATCTTTAAATAACAGGGCTGATTGCCACTGACAACATAAGGGCTGAATTAGTCCAGAGTCAAGGTCCATCCAACCTCACACGTGGTTTTCAATGCAGACAGTCAGGACACAGTCCAAAAAGGAGTGAACCTCCCCCTTCTGTGCCATCACAACTTCAGCAATTAACAACCTTTTGGGTACTTTGCATGCTGAAGAATTCATCCAGGCAACTCTGTGTAGTACCCCCATGGGCTGTCTCCTCCATGAAGTCATTCAAATCCTTTTGGAATCTATTCATATTTTGGACCCCCTTTGGGATGAGCAATTCAGGACCTACTGCTGTGGCAGTAAGCTCCACAGTTTAAATATGCTCTGTGTGAAATCGGCATTCCCTTGGGTTTCTTCAGATGTGTTTCTCAGAGGTGCCCCCTTGTTCTGGCATCTGGTGAAATAGCGAACTGTCATTCCCCACTCACCTTCCCCATCACTTCTCAGGTTTTATAGATGTTTATTGTAGTCTCTCTCTGCCAGAACAAATTTTGTTTATAATAGTTGCAAATGTTTGAAGAGGCATCAGTTTGTATGAGAATCAGCTCTAGGAACCTGAAGCAAGAGCTCCCAGTAGAAAGACATCCCTAATGAATACGAAATAAGGCAAAAAAAGAATTACCTTCAGATGTTTAACACTGACTTTTACCCCAACAAAGTCCTTTGATTTGGTCAGACATTTTTAGTACATGAGTTATTGGTTCCTGTGAAACAACAAGACAGATGACTAGAGCCTCTTTCTCCTTTTGTTTTAGTTCTCGTGTGAGATCCAAGGTACGAAATCCTTACCCATTCACAAAACCCCCTCGAGCTGAATGCATTACTAGTGTTATCTTCAGTTTTCATTTCTAAGGAACGAGGAAAAGAAAAATATTTGCAAATGGGTATTGCAAACCACTAGTTTAGAAAAGGCTTGTGTATAATTCACATTCATTTAAAGCCTTAATAAGTTTCAGTAATCACAGGATATCATGTTTAACAGCTAATAAAATGCACAACCCCGATCATCATTCATTTGCAATTCTCCATAGAGGGTGTACATATCTTGATTCATATGCTGAGAAAGGACTACTTATTTTAGGTCATTTTGGTGGGTAAATGTGCTATTTAGTGGTAAAATAAGGAGAAGACACTATTTCTGTTGTTTTGTTATTCACACATTACTTAACGCAAACTGGGGAAATGAACTAGAAGAATTTCAGGTGAATTTCGTAGTAAATACTTTTAATGAATTTAGTGGATCTATTGAGCAGTACTAGCAAGAGGTAATTTCAACAGTCAATGGACTGAGAGGAAGGTTGGAAACTGATAGATGAGCATGAGAAATTAGTACCGATAAACACAACATAAATTATAGGCGACTCAATTTCCTGTAGAATACAGATTCCTCATCATCTCTGAAACAGAGCTCGGGAACTCACATTCTGGGTGCTGGTGTAAAAGCCCTGTTCTTCCCGTGTGACTCCTGGCTTGTGCATATGTTCAATCTATCACTGAATCACTGCTTTTCTCTGAACCTTTTCTTTTGGGACATGCTGTATTATACAATAAATTTTGAGTGGGACGGGGAAATGAACCATTTTAAAGAAATTAGCTTACTGAAGCGCCCTGTTTTTCTTACAGTTTTTCAAAGCATGACCCGGTCTGAAAAAGCTCAACATCTCATACATACAATTAAATTGAAATGCTTAATTGTGCAGAGCATTAGTCAGTGCTGATCTCCTGAGGAAATAGGAACTTTATGAATGATGCCTGCTTCCCACTGTGAGAAATAAAATTACACTATTTAAAGAATATATGTGTTAAGCACCTAGGACTGTTTAGAGAAATCTGAGCTCCTCTAATACATTATTATTGTGAAAAAGAGGTTTGTGACGCGAAGTATTTAGTTTGGAAGCTAAGAAGAAGGAATTGTGAAATAAAAGCGGGTAAAATGATTTTTGCTTTGATGACAAGCAATTTGCTAATTAAGATGAGGAAGGTGAGTGTTTTGAGCTACGCTCGTGAAAATAAGCTGGGAATAAGAGCCTAGCTTTCTTTTGGAGAGAAAAAAAATGAAATCGCATTTACAAGAATACCATTGTGCATCTGAAAAGCATGTTGATGAATGTCAGCCTGTGAACAACTCAGATGAGGTCGGCTACCAAGTAAGATGCTGGGAATAAGCCTCAGTTTGTGAGGCATAGAAATGCGGGCTCTGATTTGGCTGCGAGCGCTTTGGGCTGAGGCAGATGATCTAAGCATGCACCTGTACACCACACTATGGGCAAAATGACCCTGCCTGCTCTTGGAACTGCAGCCAACAGGCAGCTGTAGTCAGAAGGGCAGGGAGCCACTCTTGTACAGCCCTGAGCTGAGGCACATGTCCTTCCCTCTTGTCCCCAGTGTTGGGGGCTCTGGTGGGTCTGGTGACAGAGAGACAGAGAAGCCCGAGTAGTTTACCCAGACCTGGCTTGTCCTAGCTCTGTCTGCTCCTAGGAGACAGCCTACGGCACAGGTACCTACCTGGGAAATACCCTACTTTTGAGCCACAACAGGACAAAGGCAGAAGAGGGAGGTTCAGGAATGACACTAGTCTTTGGGTTTGCTCTAGTTTTAATTCATAGGCCTGCCAGCCTGCAGGTTTGATATATTGAATGCAGAAGGTTGGATTGCTCCCTGGACCTGGACTTGAGCAGAAGACTGCTGATAGCAGTGCCACTGGCATTTCCAGCAACAACAGTGCATGTGCCTGGCACAAAACCTTGGGACAACCCAAACTTGGCCATTTGGAAATGGTTATTTTTTTCCTGGGAGAGAGAGAGAAAGGGGGGGGTTGATGGTTTGTTTTGAATGGGTAAGCAACACTACTGGGAACAAGGTTGTGTCTCAAGAGAAAAGAAACCTCAAAGACACATTTATAATCCCATTTCAAGCCTACTCTAAATACTGTCCAGCTAATGTCTGTATAAATAGGGATCAAGCAAGACAACTGTGCAAACACCCTTGTGCCCCTTAATAATTCCCACTTTCACCGTAAGAGAGGAGAAGTGAAAAAATACTAATTAAAAAACCCCCACCACCACCGAAACCCTTGGTGTAAATACTGTATATAAATATTTTATCTTTTTTTTTTTTTTTTTTTTCCTTGTGAAGCATGATTAGAAGGAGCAAGGGCAGTAGAAGAAGGAGAGAGGGAGAGAGGGAATGTACCTGCAGGTTTCAAAAGAAATATAAAGAATTTTTCCACAAGGCAGTTGTAAGCTGAAAGTGCCTTGGCAAATCCGTAACGTGATTTTCCAAGTGGTGTGCAAAATGTCATCCAATTTTAAATCTGTAATATTGCTTTAATCTCCAAAAAGAAAATAATAATGCTTGTCTTTACTATGGTTGATCCAATCTTGCGCTCCTGCCCAGACAAAGATCCTACTGATTTTAGTGACCTGGGCCTGGTAATACACATTAGACTTATTAGTTTATTTATGTCTTGGATCTGCCATTGCCATTAGGTATCTAGGACACACATTTTGCACACATACAGCACATACAGAACACGCACTTGTAGACATGCTTTCATTGAATATGATAATGTAAGAATCGTTATCCTACCTAAAGAAATGCATTTGAATTGCATACCTCTAAAGCTACCTTCCAAACACCAGATAAATACCTTCCAAAAATAGCATCACTCATTTTTCACAGCAGGTGTCATTCATCAGGTATGAGGCTGCATCCAAACGTGTTAGTAATAATAATTCAGTTTGGTATGTGACTCCAGCTCATTACTGGCAGCCCCAGGCACTGGAGTCTGGTGAAGTCACTAGAGCAGCGCAGAAATATTTAATGCTATAGCAAATATTTAGTCCTACAACATGAATATTACACAAATATTGATCCTATAAGTTAAAAAGACTCTGAAGAACCTTCTCCTTCAGGTGTCTGACCTGTCTCACTGTTTGCTTGCCTCCATGGTACTGTGTGCTGATCTGGACCAGCTCCAGTCTGCCCACCATATCTGGTCTGGAAGGGGACAGCGGGCATGGGAAAGGGCGAGCCAAGGGCATGAATCCTGCCCCTTCATGGGCAGAGCAGGTGGCTCAGGGAGTAGTGACTGTTGCTCTCCCTTTGAGGAAAGGATGTTGCAGACACCCAACAGCCCGGTCCTCCATGCTGCTCCCATCTCTGCCATAGGATCTGCTCTCAAGTAGCACTGCCTAAGTTCTGTTGGAGGTGGAGGTGATGCCCTGTCTCTGCCTGTCGGGCTTGCGGTGCTTTGCTGTGTCGCCATGAAGCCTGCAGCAGTGTTGCGGGTGCCAGCACCCTGAGAACGTGGTGTTCAGGGTCCCCCTCTTGCCATGAGCTGCGAGGCAGCGGCAGCGAAGGATCCCTGCATTTTCGGCATCCCCCCCCTCACGGGAGCTTCGCCAGGGCTAGTGGATCTGCAGATGAGAAATGCCACTGCGCGAAGGCTAATTAGGAGTCTGCAGGGAATCTCGGTGCATGTTTCTGCTTAATTTGTAATATTCACACTAGACCTGACAGAAATCCACTGAGGGGACAGGAGCATTTCCAGTGACTTTTAATGGGCTGTTTGTGCCAGGACGCCAGTAATAACAGGCCGATTCGCACAGACAGTGAAAGGGTTCTCCTCAGCCCCCACCTGGCACCAGAGCCTGTTGACCTTAGTTAAATTTCATGGCACACTTGGCTCGATCCTGCGGTGATTGCTCAGCTTGGACTTATATGTGCTGGCTAAATGGGAATGCTCTTCTAGGTAGCAGTTCACAGGGAGTGAAGGGTATGATGAGACCCTTCTGCCAGTGCCCTGCACCTCTGATTTCCTCTGCCATCTCTCTTCTCCACAGCCTCGTTTCATCTTCTACCACTCCTGCTCTTCAATCCCTTCTGGCACTTTCTGTGTGATATGCTAAAGATTAATTAAAAAAAAAGTAGAGAAATGGGCAGAAAAGTGTGTGCAATGCTGAAGAGACAAGAGGAGGGTGAGAAGAGGGAAAGGAGAAACTGTGGTGAGAACAAGGAGAGGTGAAGAGTGGAAGGGATGGAAAGGAGAGAACAAAGGGGAGAAGACCTGAGAATTTGAAAGAGCAGGTAAATGAGGGAGCGAGTGGAGATGGGAAAGAGAAGAGGAGCAGTACCTTGAGAGGCATATAATAAAGGGAAGAAAAAAAGAAGTCTTAGCATTGTATTAAATAAGAGAGAAATGGGGAACAAGGAGCTAAAGAAAGTCACAATCAGAAAGAGAAGACTTCCTTGCAGAGAAAGAAAGATGAGAGCAGGCTGATTCTAAGGCAGAAAGTACTGGAATCTGAAGAAACACATTAAAGAAATACATTACAAGCTTGACACACAAAAGCAGAGCCATAAACTGTACTAGAGAGCAAAAGAGAATGAAGTGGGAAAAGGAAGCAGGTAGAACAAAAGGAAACAGGGCGTGGAACATGGTTTTAAAATATTATTAAATGTAGAAGTTGGATTAAAAAAAAAAAATTATTACTGAGCTCATTTCTCTCTTTAGAACTGTACGGTATGAAACAAAACATATGCACAGTCTGGCATTGCTGTTAATATCCCTTCCTTCAAATCCGCTTTTAATGGGTACAGATAATAAAGCTGGTAACCGTTTAAGAGCAAATGCCATTACGAATGATGACCTGTAATCCACTGTAAACTCTTACCCTCTGCTTACACAAACAGACCTGGGTGCTTGAATTAAGAAGAGACTTTTCTTATCTTTTCTTTCTTTCCATGTGGAGACCCTCCATCTTCTGCCAAATTCACATCCCAAAGAACAAATGGTTAAAACACCGGGCTGCAGGATCTGCCTAAAAAGAAAATATTTTTGTTTAGTATCGCCACTGTTAGGAGATGTAGTAGTTTATTCTGCTTACTACCACCGAATGGCACATGGGAGATTACTGAGCAATTTGGCAAGGGGTAGTTTCTTTCCCAAGTGATAAGGTGGCCTGCAAGAGCTGCTTGTTCCCAACAGCCTCTAGCCAGCTTCCTGAAAGGTTCCTGAAATGTTCCTGTCTCCTCCCATGCAGGGGCAGCACAAGAGCCATACACTGAGTACTCTACAGGGGAAGGAACAAGCCAAGCACTTCAAGCTACCCAATACCATCTTATCCGGCGTTGCATCTGAGCACCGTGTATGCAGAGGGTGTGACTTACATACTTACCAGAGATGGGCAAGGGCATGTGCCCGTGATAGTCCTGCCAAGCAGAGACCGCAGAGCCTTTGTTCCTCTGGGGGAGAGAGTTGCCAACCCCAAAAGAAGACGCCAAGGCCATGGTCTAAGCAGCATCCTGCCCGGACCTGCAGAAAATGTCCTGGGAAAACAGCCTGGGTGGTAGTTGCTGAGTGCTGGGCTGGAGGTCAGCTGCACAACGCAGCTGTTTAAACTCATGCAAACGCAAAGAAAATATAGCACAAAATGTAGAATGCCTTTGTGCAGGTCATGTGGTTTTAAATCACTCCTCTCAAGCTCACCAAACTGCCGCAGCTCCTTATGCAGTAACCAAATGTAAGATCACATTGCTTGGCAACATTGTCCTTTCAGAATCGACACTTTTACAGTCGCCTCAGCCTCCTTCTTTTCCCTCCTTCCTCTGTTTAAAATCATCACCTACTGCCTGCTTCCCCATTTCTCATCAGAACAAAAGGCTCACAACCCCTCTGCCCTTTACCACACATGCCACAAAGCAGACCCTAATTAAAAGTCCAATTTTAATGTTGTTTTAATCATCACTGCACTTTTGAGATGATGGCGAGAGGCTGGAACAAGGATGGACAAAAGACATACAAACCCACAAGAAAAACTAATGATGAATCATTGTTTGAAGGGTGAGTCATGCCTGAGTGCATGCATATGTCAAGCATGAGACTGGCATAGCTTCACTTGATTAACCCAGATCTGCTTTGTTTAAGTCTTCTCTTACAGCTCTGCTTTTAAGGGAACAGTAACACACCACAGTTATTTGTACGGTGATTTTATTGTGCGTCTATATTAACATCTTTGTGTATCTCAGCATAGAAGTCATGGCTGGGAGAGACACCCAGTCTCACTCCTAGTGCCAAGACTGAGTCAGCTCCATCCTAATCCTTTTTAATAGACGTGTGTATGGTCTGCTCCCACTGAATCCCCAAATTCCCTGGAGATGGGGATTCACACCATCTGCAGGCAGTCCACCCCCAACTCCCATTGTAGATCCAGGTTGCTCACAGCTATCGTTAGACTTTAACAGGGGCAATTTCACAACCGTGCACCAATGTTCTGCTTTTGCTGGCCACGTGCTCTCCCTGGGCCCCCTTCACCAAGCAAGGGAAGGGGGCCCCACAGCGAGTGGGGTGTGCATGGGAGTCCTCGACAGCTGCCTGAGAGCTGGTGCTGATGCGAGGGATGGCAGAGGGATGCATGGCCCCACCAGCAGCGACACAGGCTTGGGTCAGTGTGGAGTGATGGCGAAGCTGAGCCCCAGGCGATCACCTGTCATGTAGCATCTCCGGCTGTGGTTTGACAAACACATTCAGCTCACACAAGTCAGCAGTGACGCTGAGCGAGATGACGGTGGGACTGCAGCTGCAGCTGGCGGGGCTGCCCAGCCTACCCAAAGAGTAGCCATCCCCTTCGGACATGGTTCTGCTCCACGCCACACGATGAGACCGATCTGCTGTTAGCATCCCTGGTGTCAGCAGGGCTACCTTGGCCGGTGGCCGTGGGAGGCGGGCTGAGCACCCTGCTGTGTCCCTGCATTTGTGTGACGCTGCAGTTGGGCAGTGCAGGCACTGTTACGCTTGCATGGTTGTCCGGTTCAGCTGGCTGCTGGACTGCTGGCATCACCAAAGCTCTGCCAGTATTTTTCTTGAGTGCTACCAAAACCCATGCCAGGTGCCCTATTATATGTGTTTCCATGCATCTGCTGGACAGCAGGAGGGAAGATCTGCTTCATGACAGCAGAAACTGTGTAGCAGCTTTCCATGATAGGCATACAGAGTTTTCTACCAAATAAAATATATTCATTTGTTATCTAGGAAAGCACTTGTTAAGGCTCCTGGGTCGTCTTCTGCACTGATGCAGAGGATTTGGGTTTTGTAGCTCATTTAGTAAGGCATCCAGTGTCGGCAAATGCACCAAAAGTTGCTAGGCAGCCAGGTGGTCTGGAGAAGCTGAGCTGAGATCCCCTGATTCCTAGTCAAGTGCTGAGCTGCACGAACACAGAGATAATACTGTGTAACTCTTGCAAGCATTTAGCCACTGGCGAACAGCTGCCTAGCAATCTCTTTATGAGATTTATTTCTCTCTTATGGCTTTGTCAAGGAAACAGTAGTTGTTGATAACATTCAGAAACATAGAGGTGTTATTTAATAGTCGGGACAGTGAGTGAGCCAAAAACCTGCTGTAGAAAATAAGCTTGTGTGATCGTTTGACTTTTTTTGTCATTCTACAAATTACATGTGTCCAGGGTTTATCATTCAGGGAATAATTATTTGCAAATATCATCAGGCTTTAGGAAAACTTTGTGCTTTATTTTATACAAGCAATTCTATTTTAACTGGCATTTCACATAGCATTCAGACTGTGGGTTGCAGCAACATCACTCATATTCCTGCAGGCAAAACTCTGCCTTGTTTTGACAGTCATTCCTAATGCTTTTTCCTTTTGCAAAAAAAAAAGACCTGCCCAAGATGAGACTTGGGACAGCCATGGGGGGAGAACCAAAACTGGAAAACATGTAGCAGACCCAAAATTGCTGAAGCATTTGTGCTTTTCCTCTTCCCTAGCAGAGCAGGATCATCTCTCCACACTGGGCCAAGCTGGGCAACCACTGCCTAGGTCTGTCTAAAACTGAAGCACCTCTGTTTTTCTCAAAAAAGTGCTGCCTGCAATCCTGAGCCCGTAGGAAAACCACTCCTGACAGATGAGCACAGTTGCGGCAAGCCGCAGCCCTGGTGCTTGCTGATTCCTTTTGGAAGGGAGAAAGGGCAAACAGGGAAAATAACACTTGAAAATGTATTCTGGCGCATCAGAGAAAGCTCCATCCCCCTCACCTGGGCAATAGCAGCAGATTCACCCTGTGAGAGGCAGCTGGAGACAGGGTACCAGGCAGGATCTGTGCTGCAGCATAATATTTTGCCTTAATTTTGGCTCGCTGCCACAGAAGCACCCCTATGAAACCATCCCTATGGGCTCCACAGGCAGCACACGGCTTAACGCCGTATTAAATTACCTCTCTCATTCTGCGCAGTGCAGCACAGCGGTATTGGCAGAAAGAAGGAAGCAGGAAAGCGTATCACACGAGTTGAGGCAGATTTTGAACTGTAAGCTTGCCCTTCTCCCTTAGGACAGTCCTGTAAGGGCTGCTTGGTTCCTCTAAAGAGAAAGATGGAATTTGGCACTACACTACTCCTGTTATTCTCAATAAGAGAAAAAATATCCAACCCGTTGTGGCCAACTCTTATATTAGGGCTAGCACTGAGCTTATCTTAAAATTAGGAAGCTGCATTTTGGTTTTTCCATCCACTGTGAATGCTTTTTTGCTGCTTTTATTTCCCCCTATATGGATGCTGTTGCATTTGGGAATTTCCACATACATGTGTTTGTGGTGTGGACCAGCTGGTCAAATTCAGCTTCTGCTCAAATTTATAGCAAGCTTTTCACTCCACTGAAAATAACCCAGACTTAAGAACATTATAGTCCCTTGAATGTGTACTTCTTCCTCTGAGTCACAAGTAAAGGGTGGTCTTCAGGCACATCCTAGGGACACTATTGTAGCTAATCAAACATCCCCATATCTGACAGGACAGTGTCAGTTCAGCTGAGGGAGCAGTCTGCTCTCTCCAGCAGGAGAAGGATGGGATTGTGACAGGTCACTGTTTCCACACCTAGGCAAGGACTTCTGGAGCAGTTAAAACGTTGGTTGTGTTCCTTCCACACTTCTGCTTCCTGGGTTGATTTTCCCAAACACACCTCGCCAAGCGGAGCTGGGAGCATGCAGGAATGCAGACTTGCCCCTGCTTTGTGCCCTGCCAGCCAGAGCAAACAAGGGAAGGAGGAAGAAGGAATTACCCTGGTGATCCCTCCTGTGATTCCCCAGCAGCTGCAGTCCTCAGCTGACCCCGGCAGGGAGGGACTGTGAGAGTTACACTGGATTACAGATCCCAGCTGCACTTAACCCGAGGGCAGCCTTGGCCAATGGTGCAGCAGGAACCTCCTGCATTCATGGTTTCATTGCACCCAGGCGGTTATTTCTGTGGTCTTCTGGAGTTCCCTTTTTTCTTTCGTTTATCCCTGAAAATCCTCACTATGTGGCTGTGTGGTAAAACCAGCATTGCCATTAAACTTGAGGCCGTTCAATTGTTATGTTTTTAAATCCAAGTGGGTGGTAGGATTGTCCTGGGCAGCCCTACAGCTCAGCAGGGCAACGAGATGGTGGATGGGTCAGATGCTGCCGTGTTTGGATCCTAATGAAAGTTGATGGTTCTTTCGTCTTCTCCTTCCTTAGAAGGTCTTTCCTACATCTTATGGTACAAACTGGTACAGAATGAGAGGTGTGTCATACAGTTGTGTCTTCCATGCAGTGGGAACAGGAACTGGATCCAACACTCACGCTGGTTTCCTTTGCAGCATAAGAGTGGTTGAGTCTCAAGGCAGCAGAATTCATAACCTACCTGGGGTTTCATGCCTTGACAGAAAGCCTTGGGCTGCTGCTGGTGGGAGAGTTATGCTCAAACTTGGCTGTTTTTGTGGCATTCCTAATAAAAATTAGGTGTGGTTTTTTGTTTGTTTTATTTTTGCTATTGGAGTGTCAAAGTACATTTTATTCTGTCCATGTAGAGTCCTTCTAAAAGTCTAAGATTTATGTAATACATGGCTGTACTTAGTCCTGTTATTGTTCCATAGGTCTTCTCAGATGTTTTTACTGTGGGTTTCATTGAAATCTGATGAATCTGCTCCACATAAAATGAGTGGAAAATATCCATTACACTGACTGCGAATTCAATTATTATCTCAAGTTATTGGTCACATTCTTTAAAAAAAAAAATCTCTGAATTCTAGGAGACATGACCAGATGAACATTGTTGTTTAACACCATTGCTTTATTCTGGAGATTTACATCATACGTAAAAAATTAACAAGTGAAATTTTTTTATGTCTTCAAGGGCCACTGTTATCATCCTGCTTGTCTTCTGCAGATGCTGCTGACTCTATCTCACACTCCTCCCCACACCACAGCTTTGCTGGAGAACAGGAGAGGCCATGTTTTGAATGATGAGTTTTGTTTTGTTTTCCTTGCCTTAAGAAAGGCGTAGTCCATACAATGAGCGTGACTAAGAATGTGTCTGTTCTGTGCAGCATTTCAGCACATGCTTGTCTTTGGGCCTTAGCTGTTAACAGAGATGAGCACAGTTAGATGGTTTTTGCTGCATCACGATTATCCAGTGTACACTTTGCTCCTTTGCTTATCTAAGTCGTTCTAACCTTTAATGACTGAAAAAAATCTGCTTGTAATAAATAAGTTTACACTGCTAAAAAAGTAACATCAGAAGTCACTGAGAAGGATTGTCAACACGGTCTTTAACGCAGCAGAATGTGGGCCAGGTCCATGCTCCGGCTGCGTGAAGCAAGAAGAGCTGAGGTAGGAGCTGTGCAGACCTGGAATGCCCCGCTGGCAAGCAGAGGACAGGCTGCCTCTTTGCAGAGCCAGGCTTTCCAAGTGCTATAAAGTCACCGTGCTTATTAGGTCAGAAACCCCGAGCTGGTGAAAACAATTTCTACCAATGTACACTGGAGCAGTCTTACGTGATAACACCCTTTTGTTATCAGCAGCGGATAGGAAAAAACAAGCCGTTTTCTCTCCAAAGGTAGTAGAAAGTCCTGTGGACCTAGCTCCTTATGCAACCCCTAAGAGCAGACCACAGTTTCACAAATTTAGGGGTTGAGTTACCTGATGTCAGGAACAGAAACTCCTACATACCCTCATTACTACCCACAGCACAGCACTGACTGACCTGTTCCGATACATTCTGTTAAATGAAATCAGTTCCTGACTTGGTTAATACACTGGATATTTAAAACTTATTATTCTTGATCTGCATTTGTGTGTTACATGAGTAGTAGCCAACTCCAGATGATGGGACAGATGGAGTTTTACAGTGCATAAAAAAATTGGGTTCTTGATAATGTCATATGTTGCATTTGCACGTTCTTCTACACAATTCAGATATTTCCTTTAACAATTAGCAAAAACAGAAGACAATTGGCACCACAGCATTTTGACTTAGCTGTAAGAAAACTGCAGGTCTGAGGCTGTCGAACTTGCATATTCTTCCCACAGGACTCTACCCAGAAAAACAGATTTAAGAAAGCAGGATGAGCTGCAGCAGAAATTGCTCCTCTTTCTGGGTCGGAAAGAACTCTCTCAATAACCAAGGCCAGTCTATCTCTCCAGTGCTTGTGACTGCTCTTGCTCTGTGCAATGGGCTGCTCTGAGTTGACAGAGTTGACTGGACTTCCAGATGCAAGCCTCTCCAAAGACATGCCATGGGAAAAGGAGAGCAAAAGTTTCTGGTGACGTGAATATTCCGTCCTTCTCCACCACCTTTTTGGCAGCCAGCATTGGATGTCACCTTCACCTCCCCCAGATCAGTGGGCTGTGCTTGGTCATCGGTTCTCAGAGAGCAGGACTTACCCCCTCTAGCACCTGAGGACGGCAGTGCATGACTTTGTTGAGCCTCAGATCTACTAACAACTAAAACCTCTTACAAAGGTTGCCTAAAGGACTCTGGAAAAGACATTGAAGGCAGCTTTCAACCTCATCCAATGTAGGTCTGGCAGGCACTGCACTAGCCCACAAGCTAAAACACACTTGTTCTGTAAATCTGCACCTTCTCTTTTCAAGAAAGCTTTTTGTTTCCTCAGAAATCACCCTGACCTGGAGATTCCACTTGTGCTTGCAAAAAAAACAGGAGAAAGACGAAAAAAAACCCCTAATACTGAGAGAAAAGTTTACTAAAGTGGTTTTCATTGCCTTGCTAACTGCAGTGATTATCCAGAAAGGAAAGTTATTAGCTTCCTGCTTTCTGGTCAAAGACTATTTGTGTAATAATGATATCATCTGGAGTGTGATACTGCAGCCACTGAAGTCAATGGGCATTGCTTTATTAACTGAAGGAGGAGCTGGATCAGATCCCGAATCTGAAATCGTGTCACTAGAATCCTGATTGCAAAGCTCCTCATCGACAGGACAGAGCACAGCGTCTACAAAGGACTTCAGTGAGGTGCTGCCCTGTACGTGTTCTGCTGCAGCCAGCTGCAGCAGGGTGGGCAGGGATGTTACCTGCTCTCAGCTCACATGAACATGCAGCGTGGCAAGTGAAATGCTTCTCATTCTCTCCACCCCACCCTAGTGAGTCTTTGCTGAGACTGTCCTTCGCTCCATGCCGGTCTCTTCTGGGGGAGCATTTGCAAGAGCAGATGTGGCAGTCCCAGGCCAGCCCAGGGGAGCCTTTACTCTGTGTATTGGCACAACCTCCGGTCCCCGAGCATCACTCACTGCATGTATAAATCCCAGTGAGTGAAGTCTATAGTCCATAATGAGTATTTCTAATTGTCTGGAGATAAATCCTATCTGTCTCCCTTGGCAAAATATAGTCAGCCACAGGAGCAGAAAAGTTTTCCTGGTGACTGTTTCCATAACATGGCTCAGAGCTCAGCCAAATACTACGCTGATCACTCTGCTGATGAGTTGGAAGCTGTCAAGCAGGGGAAGTCAATGGCTCTCAGCCTCTCAGAGGACACCTTCAGCATCATGAAGGTCTGAGTCCTCTGCTCTTTCCCATAAGTCCATAACTAAGCACCATATAATTTTCTTGCTGTTTCTACTGACATTTAAGGCTTAATCATTCCCTATGATGGCCCTAGGTTAGGTCATTTCCTCCCTATTGCACTTGCGTGAGCTAACAGATATCAAGTGGGGAATGATCTTCACAAATCCGTCCACTCGTCTGAACTGTAAAGGGGACAGTTAAGTATAAAGTAGATGGCTCGGGAGGAAAGCCAGGGAGCCATGGGGAGAAAAGAGCTCCTGAAGCACCCACAGTTCCTTTCCTGAGATACCCCATGCAATGGCTCCGTCCTGGAACAGCCTGTTACTTATTTATTGCCCTCCCCCTCACAAGAACCTTGCAGCATTACTCAGCCCTGAAGGAAGTGTTCAAACCTGTGTTTGAAATAGTTTTAGCTAATAAACTGTGCTCAGGCAAGGAACAAGGCAGCTCTTACAGTGTACTCTTCTCCAGGACTGAATAACGAGTTTGATGTAACCAGTTGCTTGGTCTCACACAGTCTCAACACACTGCAGTGGGAAAACATGAAAGCTTTTTTTTGGGAAAAAAAAAGGGATCTGTAATTTTTCTTGCATTTTTTCCCCTCCAAATTTGCAGAGAGAATCCTTTCTCTGGAGTTTCCTCTTTTTGAAAACACATTATTTTCTTACAAACAAGTATATTAATTGTGATAATTTGGAGCTGAGGGCAGAGATCCTGTTCAGCTGCTGTGAGCTACCAGGGGCAGATTACTTGTGCTTCCCACCTTATCAAGCAATTTTATGAGTAATATCTGGTTTCCCATGGCTTTGACTGACTGCCTTATCTAACTGAATCATACTCAGAGTTCCTGTCATCTCTGGATATGTCTATTTTGGTGACAAAATGCAAGTGACTATATTTACTTGTAGAAAATGTAGGTCAGGGTAAAAATTGTTGGATGGACATTAGAAGCTGAGGCACAGGGAGGACCTCTTGGTTTCTTTTCTTACCATTATCCATCTTTTTTAACACTTCTGAATATTCTCTCTGTCTGTCAGCACTTCTAATTTACATTTGCAATATCGTTATGAGTTTGTTATTTTTTTTTTTTGTCTATTTCTAGCCCAACCATGAACACCTGAGGAAGACTGAGAACTAAAGATGGATCCTGAACTTAACAACTACTCCTGTTGGAAGCATATGAAATCTGTGTATCATTGCTTGTTCATATGTAAAAATGGCAGAGGATCATGCTTATGGTAAATTGAAGTATAAACAGCCACATAATAGACCATTATGGAAAGACCTACTGAAAGGAAACTCTCTAACTCCAGGGCATGGGTGTTTTATCTTGTATGGTAAACTCTGAGGGTTTCTGCTCCTTGTGTAAGAACACTTCTCATTTCACTGCAGACACTCACATTGCCTCTATGTACTTTAGATACCTTTTGAAATATCCATGTATGTATCTGCTGCTCTTTCTGCATCCTGCTAGGCTCCCGGTGCCCGCAGCAGTCTGTGGTAGTGGGCTCCTTGAGTTAATGATGAATTAACCATGGTGTCTCCCCTTTTAGAGGTGGGTTCTACCCAAATTCTTCTGCCCCAACAGCCCTGCCTTCCTGGCAGCACCTCTGTAAGTTTATGTCAAAGTCATGGGTTGGCAGAACTTTAACTGCGCCTTGCAAATGAGTTGTTAAGAAGTCATAAACCAGCAGGTGGATAACCCTTCTGGGGAGAGCAAATGAAACCTGAACTACAGTGTGGTCCCAAAATGGATCAAAGGGTTTGAAACAAGAAAAAAAGCAACTCCTGAAACTGTTTCTATCCAAGGTGTTTCCAGCTTTCAGCAAGTTCTGAGGAGAAATGGTGTGCCCTTATACCAGAACTGTCCCTGGCAGAGAGTTGCCACAGATGACTCCCCCACTATATCTGACCTCAGGCTTATTTGCCCATGCTCTGACGACAAACCTACTCCGGCAGACTCCAGAGGGCAGAGATCTTGTGATCTGATTTCCACCTGAGTGACAATTTTCCCTGGAAATCGTGACTTTAAAGAAGCCCAGTAATCTCTGTTCCTATGGGAGCATGGTGGCTAATTTCCTCATTTCACTGTTGATGCTATAGATGTCCTCCTGGAAAATTTAAAAAGTTTCTGGACAGTTTTCCTAGCTTCTGTTGGCTAATTGCTGAAGAAGGGAGATTTGGTTGTCTTGGTGTTTGGAGCCCAAGAAGACAGTGATCTAATGAGAACAATGGGCACCAGTTGTTATGTTTCTCTGTATTTGTTGCTATAAATCTGTTCTCTCCGCTTAGTGGGCAGAGTGGTGAGAAACAAGTCACCTGCATCCAATGAATCTTTTTGGTTAATGCACGTTGGAAGACTGGGTCCTTCAACCAGCCAAATGCTAGTCTGGAAATCGTTTGTTTGGAAAGGGGTATATAACATCTTGTCCAATGCACCGTATCAGTTTGTAGCATCTGCCTACAGCCAGCCTTGAGCATTTTGAACTGTAGCAAATGTGCCAGCCCTTAAATAAAGTTGTAGTGGATGGAAAAGGAATAAAGATGAATGGGCTTTACTGAGGGGCGCATCAACAGGGCAGTAAGGAGTCAGAATATTAATTTATCTTGTACTTCCCTGGCACTGATTTGCACATGCATATGCACACAGGAAAACTGTCTCTGTGACTTCTGCTTGACAGTGATAACGTGGTAGTAATTGACTTTTCGCTACTGTGTAGCTATGAGAACAAAAATGGACATACTTCAAGAAGCAAGATGATCATCAGTTATAGCTCCATCACAAATTCTTCCAGGTATTTTCTGTCTTAATTCAGCTCTGGAGCCTAATTCTTTTTGTAATTAGCAGTTACGGTGAATATTGAAAAAAGCTCACAGAGGAGGCAAATTGATATGAAACGAATGTGTATCATACACACCAGGTTCCTTGAAACCTACTATTTCTGTTTGCCTTTATCATAAAATGGACAAGCGAGTCTACTTTAAAGGAAATTACTCTTTGGCAACAATGACCCAAGAGGTCTGCAAGTCTGCATAACGAGCAATCTCAACAGCTTGATTATTTGTTAAAAGAACAGGGCTGAAACATTTAATACATAGACTGTGTTATGATTTCAGCTGAGAAATTTCATCTTCAGTATTCCTGAGGACTGAACTAAAGTGAGAGGCGGGCAACTGCAAGTCACTCATTAGTATCCACACTGTGGTTTAATCCTTGTTAGAGGAGAATAACAAATGTAGAAGGGTTCATTTTTCCCCTCGCATGGGAAATGTGATTCAAGAGAGTATTTTTTAGTCTGTTCAGAAGCATGCAAAAAATGATGTTCATTAACATTAGGGAAGATACAGATGCTGTGTGAGAAAAGGATATAGCGATGATCATTGATTCTGGCAGAAGACTTCAGGAGTTCTCTTTGAAGTCTGACAACAGGAATCTGTGCCCAGATTTGCCAGACTTTAATCTGTGACAATTATATTAGGGGATACTGAAGGAAGACCATGCTATCTTTACTCTTGGCTGTATTAATGATTTCTGAGTTGTGGGGAATGTTGCCTCTCTGGCTGATCCTTACAGAACTTCTGTTCCATCCAGCTCTGATTGCAAGCCTGGATTTAAAGCCCTAGAAGCACTTAAAATTGTTCTTCCCTGTGGCCCCACTGTAATTTCTAGGGACCACCAAGTGCATACTTTGCTAACACTTCAGGGGTGTATTAATGTAGCTAATCCAAGGATGCATAGAAGAGATGCAAACACCAGTCACCCCTGAACAGGGAAACGGATCTTGCAGGCCGGGAGTCGCTGCCAGGCACAGAGAGGACAGCTTTCAGTGGTGGGGAGAGTGCTGGTGGTGGGATGCAAGTGCATAACTTCACCTCTCCATCCTTGAGCTGCCTTGCTGCTTTCTCTGTCACATCGCCACTTGCTGAACCTCGCTCCTGACTAAAGCTACCCAGGGTCAGCGCCTGCACATCTACTGCACGCCTGCATTTATCCCGCAGCTGAACCAGGCTCATGTGACCTGTTATAAAACCGTGTTATTGTCTGGCTTAAAAATGACATAGTTTAAAAATGCCCCAGAGCAGCTCAGAATTTTTCTCCCGGAGAACTCTTCAAATAAGATTTACAATGCTCATATTTAAAAATCATGCATTTTAATAAAAAGAAATTAATGTTTTCTTCTGCTCCAGCTGGATAACATATTGCCAGAGGTATAAAAATAATAGTAATTTGGAGATTATTAATATTTGTCCTCAATTTTTTTTTTTAGAACATTTCATCATATCCCCAGGCCTTCTCTATGCCCCTCAGGCAATATTTGCTTACCATTACAGTCAGTATTTAGAACGTATGATGTGACAGTTAATATTCATATCAATGGTACAGTAAAGAATATACTGCATTGTTCCCGGAGTGACCAAGCAATCTTTATCTAAAGTAGAACATGATCCTCAAAATTGTTAGCGAGAAGGTGAATTTGCTAACAGTCAGGCATTTTGTTTCCAAAAAAGCCCATTTTACTTCAGCTACAAGTAAAAATCTGCTTATTTTTCGTCATTTTTTTCTAACTGTGGAAGAATCTGAACGTATTCCTCCCTGAGTGTAGACTGACAAGATAAGTAAACATGGAAAAGAGAGAGCTGTAGTATTACCTCAAGATGAATTGCTGCTGGGGGAGGGGACACACACCACTGCAGCTTTTTGAGCTCCAAATTTGGAAATGCATTGAACTTTATTAAGCTTCCGACATCTTTTATACATTTCGCTCCAGTCCTACCCTGTCTAGGCAGGATACATCTGTTGTAACTCAGGCATCTGAAAGACAAGCATCTGAGTTTGACTTAGTCACCCAAACTCCCTTCATGGGCAAAGGACAGAGTCAGGCACCTGCAGATGGCACTTCATCTCATCCTTGCATTGGTGTCTAACAGGAGGTCAGACCAACTGCCCCGGGGGAGTGTCAGCATCTCGCCAATGATCATAAAATACACCCCGAGCAACTATCTCTGCATTAGATCTTTCAGACGTCCCAAGTTAAGCATGATGACGCCATGCTTAAACAGAAACATCTCCCTAATGCTGTTGAAGGCAGAATACTCACGCCCACTTCCCATTTACAGAGTAGAGGGTTTCAGGCTGGTTCCTGTAAAAAAAGATGAGATATGCGACACGCACCAGATGTGTATGAATTACTTCTCTTGCCAAATTTATTGCATGATATTTGCCTGGGTCTCTGTGAGACTTCAAAGGGACTAATGGATGCCATACTTCTTGAGGTCTGATTAGTTTCAGCAACCCAGAGCCTTTATGAGGATGCTGCACATTCACTCTGAGAAGAAAGCAAGGCAAATTTAATCTGTTTGCTGTGCTAATTAGTTAAGACTATCTGGCAAGGTAGGCTGCCTACCTTTTTATTTTCAGCCCGGTTCCAACAAGAAGCCAATACAAAAAAGAAGCAGAGAGTTAGCCTGAAAAAGCAGTTGTCATGGTGTAGGCAGGCATTTCAAGTACACACATTTGAGTTGCATAACAGTTTTTAATTTGCTGGTCTTTGCACTGTAGCAGAAGTTTTATGTGGCACATTATAGTGCTTCCACAGATATTTGCTGTGTGCCCTAACAGAAAATGAGAACTATTGTCTTTGGAAACATGAAAAATAAAAGTTCGCAACATTTTTTTTTTCCACCTAATTTAATAGAACTATTCAATTATTTAACAAGTTTTTCTATTTTCAGTCCTACTGTATTTTTCTGTTTTGGACTCACCTGCCAGTCTTTGTGTTTGGGGCTGTCTCTTGGCTGCCTGATAGCATGAGACAGCCACCTGCATTCCACCTCAAGAAAAGCCTTTGCTGTTCTCTTCTCAACTGAGAGACTTTGTGTATCGTTGTCACCTTTCCCCAGCACTGGCAGAGCCTAGTGTGAGAATCAAACACTGCATCATGCCATAGTCATCTCCGTCTAACACAGAGGAACCTGTCAGCATCCCAACAAGATTAACTACTCTTTCTGTCTGATCTCACATCTGAGGTGAATTGCGTGCAGTTATCTGGTCTGGAGGTTTGTGTTGTGTGCTCCAGTACAGTGCTGTGGCGTGTAAGGGACAGAGAAATGTCAACTGGCCAGCCAGGGAGGGGGACTCTGCTGAAGCGGAGTTGTTCATTAGCCAGTTAAATGCAGGAGGTGATTCTCAGCCAACAGAGAGGCATTTCCATATCTAAGAAGGGAAAAAAAAACAAACCAAAAACCCACTGATATTTTACTTAAGAGAGTGGCCAGAATACCTCCTGGTAAAAGAAGGAATAGTGCGAGCTTCAGGATGACAGATGGAGCTTGTCTGGAAGAGCTCAAAGTGAAGCCTGAACACAAAAGCTAATTTGATTGTGAAAGAGAAGTGAGCCAGTCGTGAAAGAAAGGTGATCTGAAGAGAAGGCAGGCACGTGGGGCTGCTCTCTGGTGGGGTTCCCCCAGAGAAGCTGATCCCCTGGGGGCCTTCCAGCAGATGCACCTGATGGTGCCATGTATAATACTCAAAGCCCCAGCTGAACTTGCTGGGTCTGGTGGCTCAGGGACATCCACTCAATACATCCACTCACCTTCCTATTGCATTTCATTCATTGCCTCTCCTATATGTATCTGTAACTGTGTTGCCTGTTTTGGATGCTATACATGAATGACTGTGTTTGCCTTTTAGCTTAACCTGGCTTGAGTTAAGTGTAATTTCAGGTAACAGGATAAGCACAAGTCACTCTTTTCCCAAGGATACAGCGAATCTGTGAAAGAGGGCCTGGTTTGAATGAAAGGTCACTCCTGATATCTTTTACTCTACCATCTCAAATGATGAGTGTCCCTGTGGGGTATCGGTTCAAACTGCAGTGACGAACTGTGTTGTAATCAATATGATGTCCCAGGATGGAATTTCAGTCTTCCTCTTCTGACTTTTTTATAAACTTTGAATTTAAAAGCACACAACTACACACGCTGTACAGACAGGATGCTAGTAAGGTTCTGTGTCAAGCAACCAAAAGTTAGTACCAAACATACCCTAGGTAGAGATGCCTAGGTAGAGATATCCCTAGGTAGAGATGTCCCTGCTTGTGTAGGGAGGTTGGACCAGATGGTCCCTTCCAGCCTAAAACATTCTATGATTCTACACAGTAAACTCTGCACATGCAGGTAACACTGACCGAAGATAAGATCCTTTCCAGTCTCTCTGGTTGGCTTGAGATGCACACAGTATATTTTATTGGGTTGTTACTGGTAGAAATATACCATGAAGAGGCCTTTCAGGACCCCTTCATACCACCTAATCATTCATGTAAAACACAAACCCATTTGTTGTTCATTCTGGGACAGTTACCTACAAACTTAAGACCAGATCCTCAGTGGATATAAATCAGCATAACCAGCATGGAGGTCAACTGAGCAGAAACAGCTTGTGAATTTATCACAGGAATACTAGGGCAATTCACATCGGAAAGGACCTCAGGACGTCTCCAGTCTAACCTCCTGCTCAAAGCAGGGTCAGCTCTGAGGTCAGGTCAGGCTGCTTAGGGTCTTGTTTTGTAAACCTCAAACAAGGAGACAGCAGACCCTCTTGAAGCAACCAGCTCCACTGCCTGGCTGTCTTCACAGGCAAAATCTTCTCCTTGTATCCAATCTGAACCTCTCTCTTTTCAACTTATACCCATTGTCGATCTACTTGTGCCAGGTCCTGTGCTTGGGTCACAACTCCATGAAATGCTGCAGGCTGTGGTTAGAAAGCCATCCAGTGTAAAAAGACTGGGGGGTGCTGGTTGACAGCCATCTGAACATGAGCCAGTAATGTGCCCGGATGCCAAGAAGGCCAACAGCATCCTGGCTTGTGTCAGAAATAGTGTGGCCAGCAGGCCTACATCAGTTATTGTGCCCCAGTACTCAGCACTGGTGAGGCCACACCTTAAATACTTTGTTCAGTTTTGGGTGCTTCACTTCAAGAAAGACATTGAGGTGCCAAACAGCGTCCAAAGAAGGGCAGTGAAGCTGGTGAAGGGTCTGAAGAAAAAATCTAATGAGGAGTGGCTGGGGGATCTGGGGTTGTTTATCCTGGAGAAAAGGAGACTCAGGGAGGTTTATATTGGATATTAGGAAATATTTCTTCACTGCAGGGGTTGTCAGACATTGGAACCAGCTGCCCAGGGAAGTGGTTGAGTCACCATCCCTGGAGGTATTGAAAAGACATGTAGGTGTGGCACTTAGGGACACGGTTTATTGGTGGACTTGACAGTGTTAGGTTAACAGTTTGACTCAATGACTTTAAGGGTCTTTTCCGACCTAAATGATTGTATGATTTTATGGTTCTATGATTGTTTCCCCACGCCTGCCCCCAGTCATGCAATGCTGTGAAGAGCCTGGCTCTGTCTTCTTGAGGGCTCTTCCTGGATGCTGACAACCACAGAATGTTAGGAGTTGGAAGGGACATCTAGAGATCATTGAGTCCAACCCCCCTGCCTGAGCAGGAACACCCAGGGAATGTCACACAGGAACAGATCCAGGTGGGTCTTGAACGTCTCTAGAGAAGGAGACTCCACAACCTCTCTGGGCAGCCTGTTCCAGCCTCCATCACCCTCACAGTAAAGAAGCTCCTCCTCCTGTTGGGGTGGACCTTTCTATGCTCAAGTTTATACCCATTGTTCCTTGTCCTGTTGCTGG
>JAAGNO010019245.1:33872-56358 GCA_033439905.1 Ceryle rudis
AAAGAAGCTCCTCCTCCTGTTGGGGTGGACCTTTCTATGCTCAAGTTTATACCCATTGTTCCTTGTCCTGTTGCTGGGCACTACAGAAAAACGGTTGGCCCCTTCCATTAATTGGCCCCCAGACATTAATGAGATCCCCTCTCAGTCTTCTCCTCTCAAGACTAAACAGCCCCAGTTCCCTCAGTTTTTCTTCACAGGGGAGAAGCTCAAGCCCCTTAATCATCCTTTTAGCTCTCCGTTGGACTCTTTCCAGTAGATGGACAAGCTGTTAGGTCCCCTCTGATGTCTCTCCTGCAGACTGAGCAAATTCATCTCTCTCCTGCTCCTCCTGATCCACCCACCTATGCACAGACGTTGTATTTCCTTCTGCTTCATCCCCCAAAGGTGAGACAAAACACTTTGTGCCCCGCTGCACATGGGGAGCTCAGACCAGCTCACATCCCACTGGCATCAGGGGGTTTTGAGGGATGGATCTTGCAGCATCCACTGAGTGAATCTGTTTCCTACAGTTGTGCTTACAGTTCTGTACAGGCATTAGAAGTTTTGGGTTTTTTATCACAATGCTGTCTTTGTCTCCCCTTCATTTGGGAGTGAGAGAGAGAGAGGCTGGATTGCGTGATCTCTCATCCTTAGCTAGGTACACTCTGCTGTCGTGTCATTTTTCAAACAAAGCCAAAAGACTTACTCTATCTGGGCAATTTTGATTTCTTACTTTACCCGCTCCCATCTCCCTCCTCCCTGCAACAAGATGAAAACATCAATATCTGTTTTGGGCTCGCAAGGTGTGACACAATGTCAATGGAATTTGGTTTTAATCTGGGTGACTAACAGTTATCTGACAATTCAAGTATTATTTCTCCACATCCATCCATCAAACTCTAGCAAACTTAGAGGGGGAGACAGGATCAGATTTAGCAGCCAAACAAGCCCGTTAACACCCTGGGATTGCAACCTCGCGATGTGATTTTCCCCTAGCCTGTCCTGTGCTGCCCTTTTCATTTTTTATTTATGTAAAATTATAACTCTTGCATTTGAAAGTCATCCTCTTTTATTTCTGAGGCTGTTTCCTACAGTGAGTCAGGTCAGGCAAACTATTATTAGGACCATGTTTATTTATAACGGGTAGTTTAGCATTAAGCAACGAGTTGTGACAGGCTGTGCATTTCTGGAGGACAATGGCAGGCTCGGGGTGCCTGCTCAGGGACGATGCCGAAGGCGAAGGGCTCCTGCCACCCCAGCCGGCCTCCGGACACGCTCTGCCGCCAGCAGCTCACTGCCGTTACGAAATGAGACACTGAGAGCAAAACGAGGACATGCTGGAGCCAGGGCCGGTACTGGGGGATGCAGGCAGCACGTAGCCGACAGCCACCCGGCTGTGCCGAGTCTGCCGGCATGGGAAGCTCACAGGTGGGACTCACAAGATTCAGGGCAGTGTCCAGAAGCAGGAGTCTGCTGCCCCAGTTCTTTCCAGGTATTCCTCTTCTCACCTCTCTGTGTGTTTCCCTTGTGCTACTGGTTTACCGACCCCTCTCCACTGTGCACAATGCAGCTGGGTCTCCTGCACTCCATGGAGTTTTCTGCCTCTACAGCGGCACTTACAATACCCTTATTTATTTGTTTTTATTCTATCTACGGCTCTGGATCCCACGGGGCCAACTGCATAGCTTGGCAAAGACTGCAGAAGGCAGAGAAGAGGAGTGCGTTCCTGCAGTGATATCCAAACTGGAGCAGCAAAGAGAGCCAAGGGCCATGGAGACCTTTCCCATCAGCAGAAGGTTAAGCAGATGATAATTCCCTGCTCGGCTGCCACATGGTGGGGCAGCCTGTGGAACCTGCCTCAGCTACCCTAGGAGGAAGGTGCTGTTGCTTCTTTGCTGTCTTTCCTGTGGTCCTGTACTGTGATGGAGAGATTGTGCCAGCTGAGTAACTCCCTGCAGAAATCTGTCAGGTTTGGGCACCTCATTTCCCTTCTCTCCCTTCCCATGGACCTGAGTGTCCACCTGCAGCTGGCAAGGAAAGGCAGCTCATTTAGCACGATGAACCCTGCATGGAGGCCCAGGCAGGTCCGCATGGCTGAGTGTCTCCTCAGGCAAGGTTTGACCCCCCCTCACACTGGCAGCGGTAGGATGCAGGTGTCAGGGCTCTGACCCACAGCTGGTTGCTTGCCAAAGGCAGGACCGCGTGGTGGGCTTGCAGCTGTGGAGGTTTTCAACCTTTCCTCTTATCTGACTCCAGTACCTGCTTTATTTCCCTGTGAATGTGAGCGGTGGCAATGAGCGTGGTGCTGGGGATTGGTGAGGGGCTAATCTCCTGATTTTTTCCTTCCTTTAGTAAATCCCCACCTGCACTTTTCCTCTTATGTATTGGTTTGTATTAGGTTGACTTCTGTTCACCTTTTTTTTTGTGGAGATAGTGGACCTGCTTGGATGTTTATCAGCTGCCAAACCCAAGATGACATCTGTGCCTTTGTACCCGTCCCCCTAAGTGAGAAGCTGTGACCATGTCAGGAGATCCATGTCCAAATCAGCTACCAAGGAGCTAAATCCAGCAGCCCTTATTCAGTTCTTAGCTTGGCAAAATCCCAATGAAGATAAGGAGAATTTTAACTGATTGGGGATGTCAGTTTCCAATAATGAGCATGGCCGTGGTTCCTGAAATCTGTTCTCACGAATTTGCTCAAGAGTATATTGCAGAGGTGTTTCTGACATTTGGCAACATTAATATTTAAGCCTTCCTGTGTTATTTTTGCTAAAGGAATTAGAAATTAGCATGTCACGATCATAATAGAGGAGCTGAAAATAAAAGGCCAGATTGTGCCCTCAATCCACATGCCCAATTCCCATGGATGTCATTGGAAATTGTGTGCATACGCCTCTGAGGGCAGAATTTGGCCCAGCACTCCTCTATCTGCAACGCACATGTCACCCTCCCTGCTGCTAACGCTACTTTTGTGCAACCAGAGAGGAGCATGTGCCTAAATTATTTAGCACCCTAATAACCTGCGGTATTTTTCCTTCCCTTTTTATAACTAATTCTTTCTATATCATAGTGCCATAGAATGGAAGTTGGAAGGGACCTTAAAGCTCATCTGGTTCCAACTCCCCTGCCATGGGCAGGGACAACTCCCACTGGATCAGGTTGCTCAGAGCCTTGTCCAGCCTGGGCTTGAAACACTCTCAGGGACGAGGCGTCCACAACTTCTCTGGGCAACCTGTTCCAGTGCCTCAGCACCTTCAGAGTAAGGGTCTTCTTCCTAATGTCCAATCTAAATCTACCCTGCTTTAGCTTAAAACCACTGCCTCTTGTCCTATCACCATATGCCCTTATAAAAGTCCCTCCTCAGCTTTTCCATAGGTCCCCTGCAGATACTGGAAGGCCACTACAATGTCTCCCATGACCCTTCTGTTCTCCAGGCTGAACAGACCCAACTCCCTCAGCTCGTCCTTGTAGTAGAGGTGATACAGCTCTCTTGTCATCTTTGTGGCCCTCCTCTGGACCCGCTCCAATAGATTCATGCCCTTCTTGTGTTGGGGGCTCCAGAGCTAAAGCTGATGTCTTTGCAGATGAGTCCTGCACATCTCTGCCAGCAGAAGGGGATGAATTGCCTACAAGGCATGTCTGCAGCAGACAAACATACTGGAGTCTGTACCAATGGGCTCGATCTGGCTCTGGTGGGACTGACAGAGGTGTCACTGGGACTGCCTTGAGGCAGGGACATGGGCTTGATGACCTCTTGTCGTTCACTGCAACTCAGTGTGCAAATCAACGCATCTTCTCTGCCCTTGAGCTGTAACCTGATGGACTTGGCATGTGCTAAATGTTAGCCTAATGAAGGAAGCTTTCCTGAGCTAAGGTTTTGAGCTGTAAAGGGTCTTTTTCTGCTCTACAAGACTTCAGAAGGATGGCTAGTTACATCACATTTATAACGACCATTCAAAAATAAGTCTCTGATAGAAGAATTGCTCAGAAAATAGGAATGGGGGTAGTTCATTCAAAAATAGTTGACTTTTTCCTTTGCTTTCCTCCTCCAAATTATTCAGAAGTAAACCAGTCCTGAAAACAGCTTGATTCATCACCAACAGAGTACTCTAATGTAGCAAAATCAAAAAAAAGGTGTCATCTGTGACAAGACTGTATGTACTATACATATGCTTCAAAAGTGAGTGGTAGCAGACATTTTGAGACACCATATTGTGATATAGCAAACTATATAAATACAACTCTTCCTCGTTGAAGCTGGGGATCTGACTCAAACCTTGATGAGGTCTGAACAACTGTTTTTCCATTGACTTCATTGATGTCTGTCCTGCTCCACGTGCTTGGAAGAACATCTTCTAAGTAGTGCTCCACCAGGCCACTGCTGGGAACTGCAGAGCGCTGTGCTGGCCCACACTCTCACTTGCCTCCAGCCGCTAAATTGCAATAAGAAACACACCAAATACTTTCCTAACACCCGTGAAAGTAGTGGCTTTATTGTAGTTGCCACAGGGATCAGATGCTGTTGTGTCTAGAAGGAGACACGATCCTTATGAGATGACGTGGTCTGTTACGGATCTTCCTATGAGTTCGACTCACCCTGTGAAAATATTTGGGAGGAGTCTCCCATGTGCTTTCTTAGTCATAACTGATGAATCTTTCCTGTACTTGCACTTCGGCACAGTGGATTTTCAGAAGACGGATACGCAGTGTATAGCTCCTCCCAACTGAAGAACAAGTAAACATCAGCCCCTATCCCAGCAAAGCTACAGCCCACCACTAGGCACTTCCAAAAGTTTAGGATTTCATGCACACAGAAACAGACTGGAAAAAAAAAAAAAGAAGAAGATCTAACTTTTTTTGGTCCACAATTAAGTCATGCAATCAGCGAGACCAAAGCCAAAAAGCACCAGCAGCAGATTTATGCATCTGCTGGCATAACACGAAAGAAGAATTAATGCTGAAAGTAGCAAAAAGAAAACCATTACACATGATTCTGTACACTGTACTTTAGGAATTGGAGTTGATAAGAGGCTTTCAGGGCTCCGGGACAGCATTCCTGGCATTGTTATTAAACATTTTGTATGAAATACTTATGGCAGATTTGGGGAGAGGGGGTCATGGGTTGCAAATCTTGCTGCCAGTACTAAGGCCCTGCTCCTGCTCCCAGTGAATGGAAGGGGACATCTCCTGAGGCACATCAGAGGAAATATATGAGTTGACACTTTAAAAATTAAGCCTCCTGGAACTGCTGTGTCGATTATTATCCCAGAGACAGCTTAAGTGATTTGCCCACAGTCACGCAATGAACTGGGGCTGAGCCAGGAATAGAAGATAGGACTCCCAGCTTCTGTTCTTGTCCTCTTACCAACCAGGCACATCCCCAGACGTACAGAGTAATCCACATGGGGACAAAAATCCCAAATCAAACATTTATCTCACTTCCTAACACAGCTGCAGACCGCTCTGCAGCACAGACAGAGAGGCAAGTCTTACCGCCCCGGTTAAGTAGCGTAACCCAGTGATTTCAAAGAAATTGCCCACCTCAAGTATTGTGACTTCGTGATACCAGATCACTCAAATTCCTACAACATCTCTGCCTGTCAGGACAACAGACCGAGTCGTAGTCTGAACTACGTGCCTGGGACTAGTGGCTTGAGTAAGTTCAGCTAAAACTATTATATAAAATGACAGTTGTGTTACTAATGGGTACCTTGCTCATTAACATGCAAAGGCAAATAATATTGCTGGACCTCTGGGTATCACCTGCCTTTGCAGGGAGGAGAGGTTAAATACAGAACAGACCATACTTGTAAGAAGATTAATGCATACAACAGGGATAGTATCAGGCTTCTGCTGGGTCTAATCTGGCATCTGACCGGGACAGAGAGAGAGAAGGAAACTCTAAGCCAGTTAAAGTAGTGGATTATTGATGACAGAGGATTCACAGCTGACAGGGGAGATGGTAAGAGCAGGTAGTAGGGATGAAATGCAGGGCAGAGCACATAGAAAAAAGGAGGTAAAAGACACTAGGTTTTACAGGGAAAGTCTAACATACGTGAAAGAAACTTTAGTGGGTAGGACAACAAATACATGAGCTTTCCGAGACTAGAGAATTGGGGTGAGCAGGGAGAGAAGAATCCATCTATATCCGAGCTTTCTCTCAAAAATTGTATCTTACACACCAAGGGAAAAAAAAAATCACACAAAGCTACTGCCTAGGGATTTGAAGTTGGACAAATAAATGATCTGAGAAGACTTGCTGAGGAAAAAGGCTTCCAATATCTCCTTGTCATCCTCTGCACAGATAAACAGTGGATGGAGAATAACATTGCAAATCACTAATAATTACGGAAAGTCTGGCTAAGACTTCCATGTAGATAATGTTATCTCAGGGAACAGGCAGCTGGGAGAGGGCTGGGGTAGAGCAGGCATTCCGCAGCATAGCTGCCTAATCAGGATAACCCTTGACAGCCGCTTTTTAATGACTGATAATTGGAAAGAAAGTGACTTTGTAAAGTTCTGGAGCAATGTTGAACGGGGACACTTGGGAGTAACTCGCTTCTTTTTGTTTCCTTACTTGTTTCTGAAGAAGAATGCTTCAGGCACTGGGCAGGTCTCCGAGGTATCAGGAGCAGGTGACGGCTTTGAGGGGAGAAGTGGAAACCAATTGCCTCCAACAGCAAGGAATTTGGGATAGCAACATGGCAAATTCACAGTTGGGAAGCATTTATTAGGGTTTTCTTATTGCACCTAAGAGTCTGGGAGGAGTTATTAATAAAACTTTAGTGTGCTTCTAGGCAATTAAAATCAATGCACTTACAGTGTTTCTGCCACGGGACAGAGTTGGTTGAAACCAGCATTACGACTGCTTCTTAGCTTTGCAATTTCTTCCTGTACCTTCTCTGTCCATCTTCTAGGTCCTGGACAATTCTGACAGAGCTGGTGTTAGTATTTTAATAAGGTTTTTTCCTTCATTTTGGGCATGAATACATAGCCTGTAGCAATGTGTTAAGAAATCATGCTACAGTCTAGGTCATGATTAAGTTACAGTAAAATTACAGACTGTCTAGAAGAAAATGAGCAATCTCAGCTGTGAATATTGCAGAATGCATTATCTCACAGATTTATTTATTTTAATGCTGCTGTTTAAAATTCTATGGGGCTCCCTGAGCTGTATAGAGCCCCTAATTTAAATCAGAAAGGAAACGAAATGTATATGTTGAATTATATTTTGGCATAGAATTTGCAAAATGAGATAGGGTTTTGATCCACTTAGTTTTGTTGAGACAGCGGGTACTACTGATAGTTAATACTTCTGAATAAGTTAAAGAAACTAAAATCTAAATAGCTTGGAAACCTAATTTCCATTTCCATGACAGCTTTGTCAATGTACAACCTGTTACTGATTTTCTTACAGGAATGTATCGGCTATATAGGTGCTACAATTCAAAAGCAACTAATTTTCTTTTATCTTAAATCAATTTCTAATCAACTTAGCCAAGCAGAAATAAACTAGGCTTAAGTACTTAAGTGTTTATTGAACATCCACATTTCTAGTCATTCGCCTCTACTGGTTTAAATTGACACCGTTGGTTAAACTACCCCAAAGTAAGTGCCTCTCAGTATCTAGAGCAGGAAGGCGGATCTGGGGTGTGTGCTGACAACTAAAAGAGAGCTGAGCACGGGACCCCGGGTCACGGACGCTGCTTAATTGCTAGTTTGCTTCCTGGCCTGTTGCTGAGCTGTTGCATGTAAGGGACAGGTCAGCTCAAGGACTGCTCCTCAAATTCAGTAGCAATAAGGAAGCACCAGATTTTGACTCCTGTGTGCTACCCAGACCCCCTCAGGGTTCCTGCATGCCCCATCCTACTGCCCCTTGCCCTTGGCGCTCTCTTGGTCAGCAGTAGAGACATAGCATCCGTGTCTGTCTCTTGAGCAATGGGAGACTGGGACCTCCAGGATGAAGGTAACACAAAATAAATAATGACAATTACAATAAAATCAAAATTGGCTTCTGACTTTTGATGGGTAAGCGTGTGCAAGTTCGTTCAGGCACACACATTAACGTGTTCTTCCTCTTGGTCAGCAGCAATCTGGTGATATTTGCTGAGCATCTACGCTGAGTGTGTAATTGCCCTGTTTGATCAATGTCTGTTGACTATCACCTATTAGCAAAAGCACTTCTTAAAATAGGACCATTTCTTCCATACTTTAAAGAAACAAACAAACAAACAAAATCACTCTTGGCTTTGAACTAAAAAACAGCAGGTGCAGAGAGTCAGCCCTGGCCTCCAAGCCAAGTGGTAGAGTCTGGCTCTCCCCACTGGACTCAGTGGCAGCCCCCTTGGCTGCACATTGTCCTGCAGGGTTAGCGAGGTACAAACCAAATTGAGGGAATGAGCTAGCACCAATGCAGCCTGCACAGTCAGAAAGGGGTTTAGAGCGTGAACTTAGTCCATGTCCCTCTTATTTAGCTGTACAGACACCATCTCTGAGTGCCAGAAGAGCTCAGAAGGTCCACAGCACCCTGGAAGTCACCATGCTGCAGGTACCACACCTTGGGTGCCAGGAAAATGTGCAAGCGTGGTCTGGGATATGTGGGGTTCACTCACAGCATTTTTGGCTGTTTATTACTACAAATGCTGATTCCCTGTCACCAGCAACAGGAATACTGGGAAAGGCTAAAGCAATCTTTGTCATCTTCTCCCAGCCTTCAAGAAAGTAGACAAGAAAAGTTAGTCAGTATAGAAGGAATTAAATAAAGTATGTATGAATCTGGACCGACATAACCAAAATATAGCCTTTCGAGCATCCAGCCAGGTTGCAGGGATAGAATTTTAGATGGAAAATGCTCATGAAAAGGCACTGAGCCATCCTTACCACTTTCTCCTAGTCAAGTGATGGAAATACCTACAAAAAGAAAAAGACCTTCTCACCCCTGAGAGGAAGATGGAAATCAGGATGCCAAACTCTCCTTTCCCAGTTTGCTTGGCCACTTCTGAGTTTGGGTGGCATTTTGAATGCACCAGGGAGGTTGGCTTATACCTGGGACTGTAGCTGTGCCCACACATCCTTGGGGAGCTTTGAAATAGCAGAGATAATGTCAGCCCAGTTACCATATGCTTTCAGTCTGCCCAGGCAATGATTGTATAATAATCCCTAACAGAAAACTGAAGACGAGATTTCAAGTGGCTGCCAGAAAACATTTTTTCACTTGGAGTGGCAACTCTGAATAAGGAAGCATCTGGCACATTTGATCAGACAAAGAAAATTAGGTCACTCAGAAAAATATTTGATGCTCTTCCTGAGGAACATAATACTAAAAATGCGTCTATCTAGAAAGGCAGCATTCTCCTCTCCGGCACTAGTTCTCATATTGTGATGTTTTGTATTGTTCTGAGTAACGGCGCTATATTTAGTATCTGTTAAATAGTAGAATATAGATTATATAACTGACCATTTTCCTCCTGCCAGTAATAGAGTTTAAGACCAAAGAGGGTTTTGCTGGTCATGGGTTTTAAACAAGATTCAAGGACAACTGCTTTGATGCAATTGACTGCTGGGTGTTTTCTATGAGTTTTTAAAAACATCATCCTTCTCTTAGTTTTAAGAACATCCCATTTTTTATCATCCCTGGGCAGTCAGTGGAGTGAAACTTCACCAAGAAGGTCTCAAAGGTGGAGGAGTACACTGCTAAACACCCTTTGTCAGGGAGAGAGGGAGCAAGAGGGGCTGCAGGGTGGGTGACAGCAGGAGCTGAACCTTGCAGGAGGGACAGAGTAAGGGTCTGACCCTGCAAGTCTGCTGACTGTTCTTTCCTGCCCTCCCTGATCCAGAGAAATACCTTCTTTGAGGTATTCAAAGCAGTTGGGGGAATAAATACAAACCAACACTGGTATTCAGAGTGTTGAGGTGCTCTGCTTGTTTCGGTGAAGGGAGAACCCAGAAGCTGAAAAGCCCAAGTGATCACATTCATAACATAAAGGTATGCAGTGGGAGAGGGGCTTGTGCCATTCCTTAATCCTGGGGCTTGGGTTATATCTTGCACCATCTGGCAGTTCAGCAGACCAGCCCAAGCTTTTCAGCCAGATGCCTAGAAGTGAGCTGGTGCTGAATCTAACACTATTAATCAGAACCCGAGTGGCATGGCTTGTCACCAGTATGGGCTAGTTTCTGCTCTGGGAGACGAGGGAGAAACAGAAGTCTCAAAGACAAGCCCTGGCTAGCTGAAGAGTCAGCCTTATGTGTGGCTTACAGTCTAATTGCTCACGGAAAAAACACGCATCTCCAGCAAGCTTTCTCCATTCAGTTAATTTCCAAGAATTTCTCCTCAAAAGAAGTTTTAAAGGGAAAAGTGTGGTTAATTAATCTTGATTTTTCCAGCTTCCTAAAACCAGGAATGGAAGCAGTGACCACAAGAGTTTTCAGACCCTACAAAGTCCAATCTGATTTAATGCATAAAGACGTTGTTGTTCCTACGTTAATCCTTCCAGCTGGTAAATGAATCCTTTTGTGGTATTTTCATTTGATTCTGAAAACATCAGGTAACCAAAAAGGAGTTCCAAGCTGCGGTCTTCTTGTAATTTATTATAGTGTGGTACTGTAAGTGGTTTAGTCACATCAAATCTATGAGTTTTCAAATACTATATAGAGAACTGAAGTATTTACATGAGATACATAAAAAGTGTTCCTGATTATCAAAATATATATGTATGTGATTGTGTCCTCACTCCCTGGCATATTTAGTGTTAAAAATTTTGTTAGCAGATGAAAGAAACTTTACTAAGGTAAATAGCTTGCCCAAGGTCAAGTGGCACATTAATTCAGAAGTGGAATCAGGCTTCAGGAGGTTTCTGGCACTTAACCATAAGCTTACTTCATTGGTTCTGCCTCTTTCCAGATTCTCTCAGTCAGCCTTTAATTTTGTACAAGAGCTTAACTTGCCCTCATAAATCATAAAGGCGAAAGTTTTGAAGGGCTTATTTACTTCAACAGCCTCAGAGTGGAGTTTTAGCCTGAAAAAAGTGCTTTTGAGAGTATAAAAATGCGAAGCTTCTGGTGTAAAAAGTGTCTGAACAAGGGGGACGGTCTCAGCTTCCCAGCACCCATCCCCTTCTCCCCAGCCGGGAAAAGCTCCTTCACCACATCCTTCTTTTTTCCCTCCTTCAGGCTAACCACTATATTTCCAATTCAGACAAGCTATTTCACTTACTCATTCTGATTGTGAAGTCATATAAGTGAGCAAGCACCTACTTGCTTTAGTCCGTTCTGGGGTCAAGTCTGGTCCACACCAGAGAGGGTTTGCCAGGAGTGTATGTCAGTGTGCTGACTTTTGGTATAAGCTCTGCTGGCAAACACATTTCTACCTGTGGAAGCTGTAGACTGAGTAGGAGTTTTACTGATAATTATATTTTAATGATATTTGGATTTTATCACAAGGATGTTCCTAACCAGGGCTTTATACCAATGGCCATTACTGTTGCAAGCTTTGGACAGAATCCTCTTATTTTGCTACAACTCCTGGAGAATACATCACTGAAACAAATTGCATTTTATTTCTTGTTCAGTGTGTTCTTAGGAAAAAAAAATAAAAAAATCCCACGCTTCTTTTGTTGCACAGAAATATTTCACTTCTTTCCTCTATTGACCAGAAACCTGCCAAAAAAACCAAGTTCAGGGAGCAGATGTCAGCTAATCCCAAAGTCTGTGCTAAGAACATGATGGCAACTCACAGAGAGTTCAACAGAATCTAAGTGTCTTGCTGGTTTGATACAAGATTATGCTCTGAGCAGATAAGCCCCTGCATTTTTACTTGGGAGCTCAAAAGGGATAAATAACATTTCTGGAGCCAGGCAGCCAACAAACAGAATTTCTTAGCACAATGCAATCTTGCTATGGGGGTTTTCTCGGGCGTGTGTTTCCCATCAGGCATTATTACACTGCTGTGTACACAGGGCTTATCTCCAAGCAAAGATGGTAATACTCAGCCATTGATACCCCACAACTTATTGAAGTTCTAAGATGGATGAGGAAGGATTCGTTGAGCCGTTGGAGTCATAGCCAATACTTAGGAAATAAGTTTAAGGATGTGACATCACCGTTTGTCACAAGTGTTCTGTTGTGGTAAGGTATGTACATGGCAGAAGGGGAGAGGAGCTGTCATCACGTAGATAAGCCAGAGAGCTCTAAATCATTAGTAATGAATAATTCACTTAGAAAAAATAACAGACAATGTCAGGCAACGGAATAGTGCTAGTTCAGTTACATCTTTTTTTGTGTGTGTCTCTGATGAAAGGTTTTTAACCCTGATTATACCCTGTCTTAAGCAAGAGATTTGCTTTCTCTAGCACATTCAGCTCCAGGCAAGATAGAAGGATGCTCCCAAATCCAGTAACTGGGTCAAATCTAATTATCATAGATAATTTGCACATTTCATTTATGGTAAAGGGAAACGCGTCTCAAGGTAGGTGAATCCAGTTCGTTTTGTCAAAGGCGGACTAAAATAGCTTCTAAACAGAAAGAAAAGGTCTTTTGCTAGACCACATCACTGAAGTGTGAAGACAGTATTAAAACTATCACTCCAAACCAATTTCAACAATCAATTAAACAGAACTGTGATAGCCAGTAAACGCCCCTGAATTTCCAGTGTCCAAAACCTGGAGTTCCCCTCTTGGCTGAAATGCTGAAAAGTCCACATGCCTCAGAACTCAAGGGAAAATGGGAATCTCCTAGGGGTTTCATGCAGGACAATAATACAGGATGTTCTCTTACAAATTTAACCATCTATTCCACTTAGATGTAACTTTCAGGACCAGATTGAAACATTGAACACGAGTCATCCTGACACATAATCTGGTCTATTACAAATAATCAAAGCATTTCAGTGCGTTCTGTTCCGAAGTAAAAGTAAAAATAGTAGTACTGAAATTGACCTTCCTTTATCAGTGGCGAAAAAAAATAATCTAGCTGTCATCCCTAAACGGGTTTGATAAACGAATACGAACTAGAGAACATTCTCGGTTTTGTTAAATCAGCTTTTTCATTTGGAAAACAGTTGTGCTGTATTTTAGAAGTTGTTTATATCCCGTGAAGTTGGATGTGGGATGACTGTTCATCAATTACTTCTTTGCACCCTTCCTCTATTGTATTAAATGCAGCCCAGTCAGATGTGAAAATGCTACAGAAACTTTCAGCGAAGCAAATAACTAAACCAGCATTTGGCTTACAGTAGAAAGTTTTTTTCTTTATATAATCAGTTTCTTTAAGTAGCTTTCTTAGAGTATGTGTTTGTTCCCTCTCTCTCTCCTTTTTTTCTCTGCTTGGGTAAATAATAAATTCAAAACCCCTTGTAAAACCGTACACAGCTGTAATGACAGGAAATGTTATAACATTTTAGGACTCAGTATCATCAAGTAGACTTACAGAAAATATCCCGTGCTCTTGGATAAGCAAAATCCAACACACATTAATAAATATTCTTAAACTTAATATTCTGTGTATATATACACTTTCTGAAAAAATATGTGTATCTGGCATATTAGGTGCAGAATTTGTTCATGCACCAAGTGTTTACATTTAATTATTTGGGACCAGGTGCTTGGTGAGAGCAGGTTCAATCAATATATCTATGTGCTTTCCTCTGCATCATTTTTCCACTGCAAGGTATTTGTTCCTTAATGTACAGATGTGATGAAAGAGTTCAAAAGGCAAGTGTGGCAATTCATAACTGAGGCTTTTTGAAAAGAAAGAAAAAAGGAAAAAGGAAAAAGAGGGAAGGGAAGGGAAGGGAAGGGAAGGGAAGGGAAGGGAAGGGAAGGGAAGGGAAGGGAAGGGAAGGGAGATAAACACTACATATTGTTCCATATGTCATGTACAGAGCTGCTGAAAAATAAAGAAATTGAGATGAAAAAAACCTCCTTATGAGATCTCAAAGTGTATTTTGTCTCTTTTACCATTAAATCCAAGGATGTTCAGATGTTCTACTTCAGCTTGAGTCCAATTTTAATACCTCAAGCTAATTTCTGCCTCCTGACTTTTTTTTTTATTCAGAAACAAGTGGAAAGGCAGCTGGGCATGCTGTCATGCCAGGAGTCTCAGAAGGTATCAGCTCTTTTATTAATTACTTTTTTGGTCTCCCTCTGCTTTATGTTAAAAACAGCCTAGTTGAGTATGTAGAAGTTACATCGGCTTCAGTGAAGAACATACTTAGGGGACTCTTTAAACTGTCAGGTTATATCACATAAAATGAGGGGATCATATTCAAACAATTGTAAAACTATTTTCTTGCCCGAAAGAGCACACCATGATGCCATTTAGCTGGAACCTGAAGCTATGGGTATCCTGCTGTGGTATCATGTGCAGCGAGCGCATGTGATTGTTCTCCTGAGGCATTTGTTACATGCATCTTGTTAACCCTAGTTCAGTCAAAATAACTGCCTTCACTGCTGCTTGACCTATTTTAGCATAATTTAGCCCTTAATGCGGTGCATTTCAGTTGCAGTAAGTTATTCTGCTGGTGTTAATACCATGGGAACTTAAAATGGAACCATAAGAGTTTGAAAATATCATTCTTATTAACTCAACAGTTTGGTTTAAGTAAATTATGCATCTTTCAGAACTGACCTAATACTTAAACATACATAAAAGAGCAAGCAGTAATCAATTCCAGACTTAAAAAAATTCTTTTCCTCATAACAAACCACGCTTTTCCCAGACTCCTTTGGAAAAAGGAGTCTATTTCAGAGTTCTCTAAGCCTTGTTAATAGCTGCGTCTACAGGACTTGTAAAAGTGCTAAAAGTGCAAGGAGGGTTTGCTGTCGTTTCTGCAGCAGCAGGAAGAGTTAGATTTGCTTAAGACTTGAGCACTAATGGCAAGATCCAGAGCACTTTCTTACCATCCGTGTTGGGACTGAGGAACCATTCAGGCACCTGTTCAGAAAGCCCCCAAATTCCAGCAGGCATCTCCCAGCTGGTCTAGGACTTCTCTAGGTACCTACCAACTCTGCTGCTGTGACCCAGCCCCGTTGCTGTAGGTAGGGTAGCACCTTGTAACCAAGGGTATCCAACCGGTACTCAAGCCCATGGCCCATGCACAAAGTTCAGCATGAAGAGTTGCAGCAGTGAGGGACACCATCTGCGTAAACATCCAGGGAAAATCACAAGTAACAAATCTTCCTCAGGCTAAAGCTTTGAATCCACCAACTCCAGATACATTGGGCTTTACAACCAGGCTAAAGAAACAGTGCAAATACAGTAGGAAAATGCCGTGCTGGGTGACTCTTGTGTAAGGGCTGCTACATTAAAAGTGGGCAGAAAGGAGGTCCCAGACTCACGCCCAAGATTGTTTCTGATTTTCCCTGGTAACGGCTGCATGACCAAAGCGTGAAGGGTGCAAAGAGAAAGAACCTCCCAGCTGAGAGCTACCTCCCCAGCTCCTAGAAGATGCACAATGAGGGAGAGTGGCTGTGTCTGCAAAGCCCACCCCCTGTGTACCTGTTCAGCTCACTCCACCAGCTCCTCGGGCTGGAAAAGGCATAAAGCTCCAGGTTTCTTACGAATACAAACTCACCACTGCATTGCTCCGAGACATGTGACAACACTAGTGCTTGGCCGTACCTCTCATGTAAGAGGGGACTTTGTGGTCCAGGCCAAAGAGGATGGCTGGCTATCAGTCAAGAATCAAGCCCCCAAGCTATAGAGGAGGGGCCTCGAGGTTGTCACTGATGTCTCAACAACTCTGTCCTCAACAAAAAAGTTTTCTGGAATGCCCTTCTGCTTCTGTTACCCTCCCCAGTGACAGAACCAGGCAGTCTGGGTGCAACTCCTAAGGCCAGACAACTATTGCTGAGACAGCACAAAATCTCAGCCAGACAGTTAAAGTACAGAGTCTGCATCGCACACTAAAATCTGGTTCAGGGAATTATTAATTAACTAATAAAACTTCCATAAACCTCGTCCCTGTTAGTGCATCTATCGGGATAACCTTCTGGGGTTTCACAGGGATCACTGTGTGTTTGCGGCTGGACATGGGCATAGAGACTTCAATGAAGTGGGGTCAGGAACACAGCTCTCAGCCCTTGCTTCAGGAGTTGTTGTACAGTAAAATATCATGACCTAAATATTGTGGCCTCTGCTGACGCTTGATAACTAAAGGGAGTCTACAAGAAGGTTGGAGAGGTCTTTTTTACAAGAGCTTGTAGTGATAGGACAAGGAGTAATGGCTTTAAACTGAAAGAGGATAGGTTTAGACGTAAGGAAGAAGTTTTTCCCTGTGAGGGTGGTGAGGCACTGGAACAGGTTGCCCAGAAAACTTGTGGATTCCCCATCCCTGGAAGTGGCCAAGCTGGATGAGGCTCTGAGCAACCTGGTCTAGTGGGAGGTGTCCCTGCCCATGGCAGGGGGGTTGGAACTAGGTGACCTTTAAGGTCTCTTCCAACCCAAACCATTCTGTGATTCTATGTTTCATGTGATATGCCAAGATCCGTTTCAGAAATCTTAAGGGCGACATACTCGGTGCTGAGGAGAGACAGGAGACAGAGTTAGCCAATACTGGGACTATTTCTTCCTTCCCTCAAGCTTAAATTAGCATCACAGAATTCAAGGTTCAGGCTTGCAGCCTTTTTGCAAGGGGTGTAAATTCTAGATTACCACCTACAGTCTCCGGTGCTGAGCTCTTTGACTGACAGAAATGCCTACAAGTTAGATTTCCAGGTACAGCTGAGGACTTGTGGTTCCAAACTGTCCATCCGTAGACGTGAAGGTCTGTCCCAGCCTGGATACGGAGGAGGGAGAAGGAGATAGAGCAATGCCCAGCAAACCACATGGCAGAAGGGCTCTGCAGGAACTTTATGTGAAGTCGAAGTTGACTTCACTTGTCAGCCCGCTCTGTGTGACTCACCGAAGGTGCTGAACAGACTAACGAGTAGGAGGAGGAAATGGGGGAGAGGAAGAAAGGGAGACAGGCAGCTGAATGAAGCTAGGAACACTGATTTATGACAAAAAAAAAAAAAAAAGAAGGCTGTTTTTTAGAAAGTTACACTAGTCCTTTTCCAGCTCTAATGTGAGTGGCGTACAATCCAAGATCTCACAGATTTGAGGGGAAAAAAATAAAGGTATGAATCAGAACTCTTAGCTAAAATGAGATAATAAGACTTTTAACCTGACGGTTAGGATGGAACTCCAGGGGATTCATTTATTCAGCTGTCACTTACTGCACATCCCAAGTGTAACAGAGGACACATTGGAATTGCAACCTTTACTTAGGGTTCATTGGCATGATTTCATTTTACACTGACCTTCTGGGAGTTATTTTTCATCTTTAGGCAGTTACCGCTGCTAAAAGGAAAAAGGGAAAATATTTTGTTGTTGTTGTTGTTAGCTCGTAGTGCGAGGTGTTTATTAAGAAAGAGGAATTTGAGTTTGCTGGGGTGTCTTCTGGGATGTCTCCTGACCTGTGACGGGAAGGAGAAACCAAAATGGTGTTTTCTGTTAGAGCATTGGGACAGTGGGGCAGAAGCAATTCCTTTGGACACCTCTCCTTTGAAGATACTGCAGAAGAGCAAGTAATACTTAACACCAAACCAGACTTTTTTACTGGCATTGAAGAGAGCATATTTCCCTCAGGAAATCACGATTGGCACGGGGGCACAGGGTGTCTCTAAAGGCCAAAAGTCATGTTTATTATTTTTCCTGGAGAGGTTTCCTGCATCCTGACCTGGCTGTGTTCCCCCCATCCTTCCCCCCCACCCCATCCTACTTTCAGTCTCCCCTGGGTCTCCTGGGAGCCGTTTCTCATCAGAGCCTCTGAGTTTGCCAGACTCTGCGATGGTGGTGTGATGTACACAGAGAAAGATTTTGTTGAGATAATTGTCTTTGCTTGAGGTCTAGGTTGAGATTTATATCCTGGTCTCCATAAATAAAAGGCCACAGAGTCTGTGGTTTGAACACAAATATCCCTGCCCACCCTGTGCCCCCAGATGAACTTTGGAGGGGGTGGGGTGGGGTGGAGTGGGCTGCTATAAGGTTCCTCCAGTGAGACTCCTGCGAGGCAGTCAGTACGAATTGTGAAGTGACTTTTCCATCCAAAGAAGGGCTGACATGAAGGTACATCAAAGAAAACAATGAATGCCTCCTGCTCTGACCTACATATTTCATTCTGAGAGACTCAACTACATCTGCTAGAACACTTGGAACAACTGTTATCCTTTAGAAATGAAAAATCATTTCTTCAGGGAATAACATGGGGTGGGGTGGAGGGGGGAACCCTGTAGTGGCTTGCTAGGGCACAGAACATTCAAACTCTGCTGTATTGATTGTAGTTTATGATTGAATGCAATCATTACTGTGTCTATATTTTTCTCTTTCAATGAAACCATCAGGCAGTGAGTCATGCTGTGCAAGTAACCCGGAGGAAAGTGCAAAGAGGCTGCTGAGGAGTAGCAGTACAAAAATACCATTGGCATCTTTTCCCTCAGAGAGTAGGGCTCTGGACAATTTCCACAGCCTATTGCTGTCTTTCTATTACATGCATTCTCCGCTAAAATGTGTAATAGAATTGAGGACACAGTTATGAGTAAAGAGTCTTCTTGCACATGCTGTTCCATAATTAAAGAACAGCTATAATAGAAATCCTATTTTTCTTTCTTTTCTTTTTTTTTTTTTTTTCCCATTAACGAGCTCAAATTCTTATAGGCATTAAAAGGGCATATGCTTTTCTTCTAATTTAGAGATTAAAAAATCTCACAGCAGATCAAGAGGAAGTCTGTAGTTTGAACTCTTCAGTGAAAGAAGATGCACTGTCATTAGCAACATAACAATTTTAATTAGCCCATTCCTGGATCTGCAGCGATACATGCCAAGTGGATAGAAGTTTGGAAGAATGGGAGATATTATCCTCTTAGTTTACTAAAGGGGGTTCAACTCCATAGGAGATGAACACCCTTCTGAACAATTTCATTTGCAATTTTTAATTGTCTGGGGTTTATATTGTCTTTTTTGTTGTGTTTTATTTATTTTCCCTACTGAAGAAACTAAAATCCAGTTTGGGGATTCCCTCATCCTCCCTCAAATCGGGCTTCTTTCAGTTCCACTTGTGGCTGGAGCCTATTTTTCTTAAGATAAAGAGAAGAAAGGCATCCTAATTAGCAACGCCTCGTTGCATCAGAAATCAAGATTTGTGGCTAACAACCAGTGGAGATGCAGTAGGAAGACATGCTTGCAGTCTGAGTCAGCTGTACCAGGCACCAAGCAAAGTTTATGTGCTCACAAGACAGGCACCCTGCCTCAGAGAACAAGTGCAGAACACCATCCTAACTGCACCAAGCATGGTCCATTTCAGTGCATGAGCAATGACAGCAGAGCCTTTCTCTTGTGGTTTGAAAATTCAGCTGTGTCCTGTTAAAAAACACAGGATTTCTAAGGCACTTTCCCACAAACCTCATCTCCGGGACATGATCCATGCCAAAACCACCCCAGCAGCTGCGTGCTGCAGCACAGTGGCTTGATTTCTGCCCCAGCAGAGCCTGGAGGGGTTTTAAAGAGAAAGGCTAATTGCAACACAGGGTAGCTGCATGTCAGACCTGGCTAACATACAAGTCCCAATTTCTCATCCCCCTGCTTGCCAACTTATATCCGATGTGATTAATGGAAAACAGCTGTAGAGCTCCTGCAATGGTGCCCAGTGGCACTGTTCCTGGGTCTCCCACCCCACAACTTCTCAGCTGAGGGGATGTGCTAAAATCAGGCTGGGAAAAGGAGGATGAAGTTTGTGCACACCTTTGTGGTCACAGACCCTAACCCTCGCAGTTCCCTCCAGTGTTGCTCTACTAAATCACACTCTTGGCAGGACAGGGAGCTCACATCCTGGTGGCCAGCAGGATGGCCATGAGCCAGCAATGTGCCCTTGTGACCAGGAAGGCAAACGGCACCCTGTGGAGGTTTAAAAGGGGTGTGCTTAGTAGGTCAAGAGAGGTTCTCCTCCCCCTCTACTCTGCCCTAGTGAGGTCTTATCTGGGATACAGTGACCAATTCTGGGCCCCTCAGCTCAAGAAGGACAGGGAACTGCTCAGAAGAGTCCAGCGCAGAGCCACAGAGATGATGAAGGGAGTGGAACATCTCCCTGCTGAGGAAAGGCTGAGGGAGCTGGGGCTCTGTAGCTTGGAGAAGAGGAGACTGAGGGGTGACCTTGTTAATGTTTATCAATACATAAAGGGCGATTGTCAGGAGGATGGAGCCAGGCTCTGTTCAGTGATGTCCAATCATAGGACAAGGGGCAATGGCTGCAAGCTGGAACAGAGGAGGGTCCATGAGAAGAAACTTTTTCACAGTGCGGTTGACAGAACTGGACCAGGCTGCCCAGGGAGGTTGTGGAGTCTCCTGCTCTGGAGACTCTCAAGCCCCACCTGGATCTGTTCCTGTGTGACCTGATCTAGGTGATTCTGCCCTGGCAGGGGGGTTGGACTAGATGATCTTTCGAGGTCCCTTCCAGCCCCGAACGTTCTGTGATTCTGCAATTCAGGTTTCTACATCGGGTCATGTCACAGGGTGGTTCATGGAGCAAAGGCACAACCGGGGGAGCACCTGTCTGCTGAGGCATCTGGCATGCAGGGCCCGGTGAGACAGCATCCCCATTGTGTAGCTCTGGGTGGTGGCCCTGGCTGCTGCAACCCCTCCTGGATTTCCATCCCACCCCACCACCCTGCCTGGCACCCAATACCCAGTGCAGTGCTGCAAGTGGGAGCAGCACACCAGGGCCATGGGGAACAGCTGAGGGGCAGGAGTCATGCCAAGGCAACCCATGCCAAGTCAGATTTAAATTTCTTCTTTCTTAAAGAAAGATCTCCTTACAGTCCATAAAAAAATATATCCAGCCCTCGCTAGCTGAGCAAAAGATCCTGACCCAGTGGCTTTGCAGAAAAAAGGGGCTGGCATTTTGATAGCAACATCTTTCTAGGTTGTTGAATCCTATGTTCCATGGAAACATCAAAAAAAAACCCCAAAACCCCAGAAATTCAAGGACAGGAATCAGAGAAGGTGCTGAAAAACTGAACTAAGAACTTCTTGCTTTATTCTGGGGCAAAAGTACATTTTACAGCTGTGCCACTGACCCCAGTCATGACCCAGGCAATCTCCCACTGCCACCAGCTTCCTCCCTGTCCAGCCTGGCAGTTAGAAACATTGTTCTTCTGCCAGTAAACAGAGCAGATTTGAGCCTATTGTCAGAATAACAGCATAAAAGTGGGGTTTGGTTTGGGTTTTTTTGTTTGGTTGTTGTTTTCCTGTTTGTTTGTTCGTTGTGGGGTTTTTTTGTGGAGGGCGATGCTTTGTTTGTTTGTTTGGTTTGGTTTTTTGTTTTGGTGCGTGTGTGTGTGTGTTTTTCTGTATTTTAAAGAGATTATTTTTTTTTTTGAAACAATGAGAAGATAGTTTCACCTTGAAGAAACAAATGAATGGCAGTGATAGTCTGCATGCTTGCACGGACAGCTGTTATGTATTTTATTAGTCACTGCTTGGATCTCAAAATCAAAATCTGAAATTCATCAGCACTGGCAACACCCTACAGTGGCTTCACAAGAAATAAATACTTCTGACCATAAGCATTCTGAAGCAGCTTTGATATCTGCATCAAATTTCTGTTCAGAATTATTTCTTTGGGAGCAGATTTCACAAAACTCCTTCCTTTGTTAAATGGCAATGTATCATATCAAAACACAGGCATTTGCAACTAATTCACAACAGCAAGATTTTTCTTCATAAAAAAAACCCCAGAGCACCACCTTGGCCCACTCTGTGTTTCCTGCAGATGGGTTAGATGTTGGGAAGCAATTTCCAACATCATCTTCTGTCTGCTGTTTTATTTTGTGTACCCTTTACTGGCAAAGGCAGCATACTGTGGTAGTCTTAAAACCTCTTCAAAACACAGGCAAATGTTATTTCTTTTTTTTCCTGAAGTTACATACTAAATTATGATGTGGGGCTATTTCATTTTCCACTCACCTGTCATAGGGAAAGAAACATTAAAAAAAAAAAAAATCAGAAGTAATTAATAATCTTCAGACAACATTGATATTTTTAATACAAAGGAAAATATTTTCTGCCCATGTTAGTGCCTCACAGCCTTCCCAAAGAGGACTTTGTGATTAACTTCTACTAAAGCCTTACACTCAGGAAAACTGAGCTGCTCAGGAAAATATTTTGGGAAGTATACTCATGTGCCTCAGAATGATCATTTTTTTTCTATTAGAATAGCCCAAAGTGGGACTTTCCAGCTATGTACCATCCACATGTGTGGTACACATACATATGCAGCTTTTTGGTCCTCCTTTAATGATGAATTTTCTGATGGGTAGATGGATAATCATATATCATAGAATGGTAGGGATTTGAAGGGACCTCTGGAGATCATCAAGTCCAACCCCCCTGCCAGAGCAGGATCACCCAGGGCAGCCCACACAGGAACAGATCCAGGCAGGGCTGGAAAGTCTCCAGAGCAGGAGACTCCACAGCCTCT